>PVJA010003859.1:60572-91020 GCA_004027025.1 Myocastor coypus | reverse complement strand
TTTCTTTCTTTCTTTTTTCTATGCAACATTAATAGAGAGGTGGGTCATGCCCACACACTGCACTCTATAGAATGATTGTGAGGACAATATGTAATATGTCAACTTTCAAAGAAAAAAAAAAAAGTAATGTGGATTTAGAAAGGTTAATGTTTAGTTGTTTGATCAATCTTATATACCTATATGTATTAATCTAAACTGATCCGATGATGAAAATATGTAATATAACCATTGTTAAATTTAAACAATAAAAGAATTGGAAAAAAAATAGGGAAAAGAAATCATGTATTATCTACAAAAGAACAACAGCTCAAATGATAGCTAATATGTTCTTTTCTGAAATCATTTGATCCAGAAAAAAGATGACCCATTTTCCAAGGGCTAAAGCACAGTAACAGTAACTCTGTCCATAACACTTAACAAAACTGCTACTTTAGAAAAAAAAAGATTTTGAAGAAAGTACATGGATAATGTAACTAGCAAATCTACACTGAAAAACGGTATAAGAAAGCCCTCTTAGCAAAAGAAATGATAATATCAGCGGCTTTCAAGAGTTAAAAGAGAATAACTGAAAGGATAAGAACAGAAGCATACATAATTGGCTGCCACAAGCCTCATAAAATTCTTTAATCATATTTTATGGTAAAAGCAACAGCACTGGTGTAGTGTTCAAAGTATGAAAGGAAATACTTTTTGAAATTATATTTAGACCCCAGTCACCGCCTGAAGCCAAGGGTTCAGCTGCCTTGGCCTAAGGATCCCAGTGATCCATCCCCCACCTCGCCTTGCCTGCAGCCCCCTTCTGCAGCCACTGCCACTGAGGAAGGAGATCCCACCATACGGCCACTATCCAGAACCTGGACCCTCTGCTGGTGCAAGTAAGGGTGCTGACCTGCCTCCTGCCAGCACAGAGGAGAGGATCCATATAAAAATCCAATAGAGAAATGGCAGGAAGACGTTTACCAAGGGTTTACTGATGATTATAGTGGAAAAAAAAAAAAAAAAATACTAAAGACATTTAAGAAGACAGGGCTGGCCAAATAGCTCAGCAGATTAAAGTGCCTGCAAGCAGGCACAGGGGCCCAGGGTTTGATCTCCAGGACCACCAGGCAGGCCCCACCCTGGGAATGTGCTCAGATGCCAATTGAGACTGGGCGTTGTGGCGCGCACCTGTAATTCCAGCTCTTGGGAGGCTGTAACCAAGCAGATCACTATGAGTCCAATCTAGTAATGAAACTGATCTAGCAAATGAGACCCTGAACACCCTGTAGACTATTCCCTAAAATACAAAAAAATGTAAAAATAATATATATATATATGTATATATATATATATATATATATATATATATACATAGAGAGAGAGAGAGAGTAAAAGAAAAAAGTGTGATTTTAATATCCATAATTACTTTAAATGCTAATGCTATAAATTCATCAATTGTTGGCATATCGAATTAAAAAATACAACCTAACTATATGACATCTACAAAAATTTCTTTTCACTTTTAAGGGGATAAATAGATTGAAAAGAAAAAGAAAAAATATGTATCAGGCTAGCATTAAGTGTAGAAGGCATAAATGTCTAGAACTGTCATATACAGTAGAATTCAAAAATAAAAATAAACATAAAGGCAAGCACAGCCATTACAAAATGATAAAAAATTTAATCAATAAAATAAGCAGTGCTAAATGTGTATATGCCAAACAACAGAGTTTTAAAATAAATAAAGTAAAAAATGATAGAACTGGAAGGAAAAAAAAATCTGC
Organism: Myocastor coypus; assembly: GCA_004027025.1. Lineage (NCBI taxonomy): Eukaryota > Metazoa > Chordata > Mammalia > Rodentia > Myocastoridae > Myocastor > Myocastor coypus. Next base: position 89,257 of record PVJA010003859.1, on the reverse strand, counting down.
AAATGCAGTTGACACAAATATCCCATTCTCAGCTGTTAAAAAGTTTTAGTAGACAAAATATCAGTAAGAATATAAAAAAAAATTGGGGAATTTCACCAACAAACAGGATCTGTTTGCTACCAGAACAATAATTAAAAAATAGAATACACATTCTTTCAAAAGTCTGTTTGTACTCAATTGTGTCTCATAAAACATATTTAGGCAAATTCTAAAGACTTTAAACTATACAGAACATATTCTCTAAGTGAAAATAAATTACAAATCAAATTAAATAGCATGTTTTCTACGCCAGATCAGCCAACAATGGTGGCATGTGACTCATAACCAAGCCAACACAAGATGGTCACCTGAGGCCACACTGAAGCTCAGTAGGCAACATACTGAGACTCTGTCTCAATGAAGGAAGGAAGGAAGGAAGGCAGGCAGGCTTTTTCAATCAAAGTCTCAAAGGAAAATTAAAAATATAGAGCAATTAATGAAAATAAAAGCATGACATATCACAATCTGTGACATAAAAGCAAGCCCACACCAATAGAAAATTTAAGAGAAGTTAGATGCTAACAGTAAAATAAGAGAAATAAACACAAATCAAGAAACTGGCTGCCTTAAAAAAAATGAGAACAATCCAAAAGTAGCAGAATTAAATAATACATATGCAGCCCGGCAGGATGGCTCAGTGGTATAAAGCACAAGCTTAGGAAAGCTTAGGTGGCTGCAGGGACCCCAGTTCAATCTCCGGCACCACATGCTGCTCCAGCCCTGCCCTCAGGGCAGGCCAAGCCGGCCATAAAAATAAATAAACAAACAAAAGTAAAAAAAATAATAATAATACATATGCAAAAATATATATGTGAAAATCAATGAACTTGACAAGTGACTAGAGAATACAGGGCAAGAATATTCTGAATTATTCAGAATACACAAAAAGGAAAGACAAAAAGGAAAAGATAGTCTATTATGTCCATGAATTTAGATGTAAAAATCTTTAGCAAAATTTTGCAAATTAAATCCAACAATGTGTGTACATAAATAACATCTGTACAGTCATGACTAGGAAAAAACAATTCCTTGTAACGCAGATTCCATATCTAAAAGTCAAAGTAATCACTGCATGAACAGGCTAGGGAAGAAAACTCATGCACCAGTATCACTTGACACAAATCATTTGCTGTAATTCAGCAACCACTCAGTATAAACACAGTGCACTAGGAACAGAGGGGAATTCCTCATCCCCATAAACAGCATATTAACTCTGTATCTATGAGGGTCTGGTTGAAAGACTCATGGATACCAAAATCTGTGAGTACTCAAGTCCTATATGTAAAATGGATATCCAACGAATATCCTTCCTTATTCTTTATGTCATGTCTTATTAATAATACTTAATATAACATACATGTCATATAGTTAACATAATGCATTGTTTAGAGAATAATTGCAAGAATGAAATTTGTGTACATGTTTAATACAGATGTGTGATAGAGTTAACGATTGTGTCAATCTGAATAAGAAACACTAAATGGATCAGCTTAGTTCAGTTCTGGGGTGACTGAATGGATTTACTGGGGATGAAGACCTCCTGCAATTGTGAGCATCTCCCACCAACAGGCTTGACGCCTGGACGGAATAAAAAGGGAAGGAAGTAGCCGGGCGTAGTGGCACACACCTGTAATCCCAGCACTTGGGAGGCTGAGGCAGGAGGATCGCTGTGAGTTCGAGACCAGCCTGGGCTACAAAAGTGAGCTCAAGGCCAGCCTGAAATGCATAGCAAGACCCTGTCTCAAAAAGCCTAAATAAATAAATAAATAAATAAATAAAATAAAAAGGGAAGGAAGAAGGATATCTTGCTTCTGTTTCTTCAGAAGAACTCCAGTATCCACCCTTATCTTGACATTCATCTTTTGGCTTCTAGCCCAGATTCTTCAGCCTTCCATCGCAAAACCTTCGGATTCCTAACAGACTTTCCCTCTACATTGAGCTCCAGACCTTCAAAGTTTGAGTGGATCCTTCACGACTCCAGTGCACAGCTTTTCTGCATGGTTCCACGCCAGACTCTGCAGGCAGCCACCATAAGCCTGCCTCATAAATCTATATATAGGTAAATCTTCCTCCTTTAATAAACTACCTGTTTTACATGTCTTTAGACTTATGACTCTACTCTTGGAATTACCACCTATCTTTTTTTTTCTGTTACCACTCTGTACATCTTGTGTATAAAGCCTCAATGTCTTTTCTTTTGTACAGTACCTACTTACTATAATTTTTGTTGATTGTACTATGCAGTAGTAGTTCTAAGTTGTTATACATTACAATATTGTATGTAAGAGTTATGTAAATAAAAGCAAATTCATCAAGTTATCATTTCCTTTGACCATTTTTTAATCTAAGTAATGTAATACACATACTATACACAATTCCTTATCTGGCAAACAACTCATTTAATGATCTAATCACAGAAACAGAACGTGGCCATTAAACAAGAATTAATATTGTATATAATGAACGAATATACATACACATGTGTTTCTGTAGTGAGCAGTGATTGACACAAGATATAGTTTTAAAAATATTTTCAGTTCATGGTTTATGTAATCAACTATGAGATCCATAAATATTGGGGGACAAATGTACCAAAAACATCTAAACAGGAATCAGACCTAATAGTGAAAGACTGAATTATTGCCCTTCAGGATCAGGAGCAGGGCAAAGATCTGCACTATCACCATTTTTATTTAACACTGTGTTGGAAGTTGTAGTCAAGGTAATAAGCAGTGACAATAAAAACACGTAGATTGGAAATAAGCAACTAAAATTATTTGTATTTGTAGACAGCATGACAATCTACATTTTTAAGAACTCAAGAGGATTTTCTACTCCTAGAAGAAAAAACTGAAGTCACTGAAGTTTAAAGACACCACACCAATACACAAAATTTTAATCCAATGTCATTTACAATTTCTCTTCAAAAACACACACACACACACACATAAAAACATAAATGTCTAACAAAATAGGTACAAGGCCTGTATAATCTCAATTATAAAAATAAGGGAAAAATTAAACAACAAACATCAATTTGAAACAAATTCAAAATATATACTTTAAACTTCTAAAAATAACCAATGCTATAAAAGCAATGAAATCATACACAAATGAGACATCAAACTTAATATCTTTTTGTGTATCAAAGACATATCACTGGACTAAAAAGGTACTGTGCAAAACAGGAGAAAACGTTTGCAAAGTGTCGTAGTTACTCTTCTCTCATTGCTGGGACAAATACCTGGCACCCAAAATGAAGGAAGGAAAGGTCTATTAGCTCACAGTTACTGGAGGTTTCAGTCCATACTAGGCTGGATCCAAGGCTGAGAGGCACATGGCAGAGAGCAGCAGTTCATGGTGGCAGAACAGCAACAAAATGGGGACAGAGGCAACCAGCCAAAGGAGCAGAGAGCAACAGCTGAGTTTATCTCTCTGTCTCTCTTTATATTGCATTCAGGCTCGCTGCGTTGGGATATCCACCCTAGACCACACCCATAGTCTCAGCCATACTCAGATTGATAATCCCATCAGTACTAAAACACAATCCCAGGGATCATGAATCAAGTCTCAATCTATAGAAGCCACACCCCATGACTGCATGAGGCTTTGGGGGGACAACTAGACATAAACCATAACACAAAGCATACGTCTGGTAAGAGGTTAACATTTAGAATACATAAAAAAATCTTATAATTCAAAAAACAAAACACCTCAATTTAAAAACGGGCAAAGGACTTGAATAGATCTGTTTCCAAAGATGATATGTGAAGAGTAATAAGCTTGTGAGAAGATGCTCAATATCACTAGTGCAAAAGAAAACCCTGGTGAGCTATCACTTCACAAAACACTAAAAATTAATGAGAGTTGGTAAATGTCTTTGTTTGTTTGTTTTTACCTCATTGATAAGACAAAATCTAAAGTTAAAGGAAAGAAGTTTTACTGCTGTTCAGTTTGTATGGGTTTCGGTCCACTGTTGGCTGGCTCCAAAGCAGGGCAGCATGGTAGAAGGGCATCCCAGAGTAGAAACACTTCATGGCAGGACAGGCAGGAAGCAACAAGCAACAGGGGAAGCAGCACCAGCCTGCCTCTCCCTTTCATTCCTTTAGGCTGCTCACCTTTACATGATGCCACCAATACCCAGGGTGAGCCTTCCCAATGCTAAACCAAGCATTAGACTGATTCAGTCATCACATACCCTTAAACCAAGCCATCACACACACACACACACACACACACACACACACACACACACACACACCACAGGCCCATCCACCTTTAAAACCTCCACCTATGACTGCATGAGTCTTTGGAGGGTCATCCAGATACAAGCCATAACAGCAGTGAAGGTGTGGTAAAATCAGAATTCAGGTACACTGTTGGTGAAATTAAAAATGGTGTGACTGCTATGAACTCTAGGTAAATTCCTCAACAAATACAAAAGAGAAGCATGTGGTCCAACAATTCTACTTCTGGGAAGAGAAAAAGAACTGAAAGCAGTCATGATGTATTTTCATGGAGGCATTATTCAAAGTAGCTGAGATGGAGAAGCAAATATAAATAGACACTGACTATATAAATGAAATATGTACATAAAGGATTATTTAGTCTTAAAAAATAAAAAAATTCTGACATATGTTGCAATATGGATGAAGATTGAGGACATTATATGGAGTGAAATAAGCCATTTACAAAGAGAGAAATACTGATTCTACCTCTATGAGAGATCTACAATCGTCAAATTCATAAAAACAGAAAGTAAATGGTGGCTACCTTGGGGCAGGGTGAGCTAATTAAAGTTGAAGCTCTTCAAGATGAAAATTACCTGCAGATTTGCTTTACAAGATGACTATAGTTAACACTATTGGGTTTTACTCTTAGAAATGTTTATGATGGTAAATTCTTATATACAATGGTTACATATTTATACACAATAAAATGTGTATCAAAAGTAACAAGACAAAAAAAAAGTAACAAGAACTACAAAACATTAATTGGCATAAAATGTTATCCCTGTGGAATCCTTGTAAAATGTCAAGTCACCCAAATAATTAGATAAATAGCAATATTTGTTTACACTATCCTGAAGGAAGAAGTCATTATAGTAGGCCCTCCCTGCAGACAAGGGAAGTATATTGCAATACTTTCCATCAGAGGGCTAAACATCACACAAGTGGACCCCTATATATATACACTTAAAACTGATTTTTATAGATTAAGCACAGTAAGAAATTGGCAAAAATAATGAAACAATTATAATACACTGTAAAAAAGAACGTGAGGTAAAGGCACATGGTGTCATACATTTCTCCTTACGTGTCTTACTGTATTATAAATCTTGTCAACTCCTACAAGTGATTCTTTTTTTTTCCTTCTTAGGTTGAGAACTTGCACCTTTTCACACAGACTTTGCAGCTTTTCTTTAAATTATCCAAACTCAATTGCCAATAAGAGTGGCTGCCTCTTTCATATAATATCATAATGGAAATAGCTACCAAGGAACAAGTGGCTACAGCTTGACAAGGAGGGTTCATGTTCCAGGTTGGATGAAATAGTAGGGCAGGAAATTTCATCATGCTTCTAAGAACAGCATGAAATTTATAACTTATAAACTGTTATTAATAAAAATATCCATTTAGTATTTTTGGGCCATGACTATTGCAGATAATTGAAACCATGGAAAATAAATCCAAAAAAATAAAAAAATAAATCCACAAATAAGGAGAAACTAGTCTTTTTCCCCAAAGATAAGATCATCACATTCATGTTACCAGAATATGTACAGTTATATAAGAAAAAAAAAAACCTCTTGGGCAATCATGTTAGGTCAGTTCACTTGATGATCTAAGTCTTGATATTCAGAGACCAGGTATGTTTGGTGTATTTGCTTATGTTCCCAGTAGAACATCAATTTGATATCTATATTATTTTAACTTTTCATAGGTTGTGAAAATACAATTCACAGATACACTGTTAAGCACAATATGTAAATACATACACCATACTATACAACTAATGGTGAACATATTAAGTGTTACTTCTTAGTCAAAGATAAGAGATTTCTTGAAACATATTATATACCAAGATGAATTTTTAAAAGAGAAAATGTCTCCTTTGAAATGACAACTGCAAAACATATGTAGTAGTAAATGTTTCTGCCAAAAATAAAGGCCTATTTGGCACTAATTTTTGTACAAGTGAAAAGCTTTTCAACATACATACAGTCTGCTTAATTCTAAGAAGCACTGATTCCTCTCTCTCAAATTTCCATGAATATATTAAGATATCTATTTTCCATAGTGATTGTGGCAAATTCATCAGTTACTGTGATAAGCAACTTGTTTAAATTTTCAATATGTTTTAATGTGTGTGTTGTCCAGGAAACCTACATGAACTGAAAATAGATCTCACCGATTAATAAAAAGTGCTGAATGAATCTGAGAATTTACTTTTTTTTTTTCAAATACCCTCCCAGAAGTAAAGACAGCATTCAGTAACCAATAGTGGTCATTCTTTCACTTACATATAACAGCAAATACTAGTATCAAGTGACAAAATTAGTATCTACAAGAGGCAGCTATAAACCAATTTCTAATCCTACTACTATTATGCATACTAATTTTGGCTTTTTTTCCTTTCTAGCTGTCATCTTCACTCTGCTACATGAACAAAATAATGCATACCAATCTTTAGAATTCTACACTAAGATATGCTAAGTACCTAAATATTACAACCTCAGATGTGATCAAGTCTAAAGCTAAACGTTCCCATCTGGCTTCATAAATATTAAAACTTACTACAGACTCTCAGTTTCTACCATTCTTCTCATAGAACTGGAATAAAGTTTTTGGTTAGCTGCAGTCTGTTCCAAATATAGAATGAGATGTGTGCTAAAATCACTGACCTGATACTTTAGCAAGCTCTATTAATGTTACACATGATCTATTTGGCAGTTATCTTGAAAAACTAGATGTTTAAGGAATAATAATCATAAAATAACACAGCTGTGAACTTCAACTACTAAAGCTTCATATTTATGATGTAGTAAGACAGGATCAATTAAAAAAGATTTACACAAGTAACATTAAAGTACAGTCACTTCACTGAAGAAAAAAGAAAAAAAAGAAAAGATGGTACTGCCTTAATCAACAGCTGTACCTGAGCAGCTATCCAATTCTGATCCAACAGATAGCCTTGAAATGATCTTGATGCTGTTGCCTGGGTTACTAATGCTCCACCTCCCAATCTACAAACGTTCCATCTATTTAAAAGACAACTTTCCGGCACATACACTAATGGACGAGAAAGAATTTTTTAAAACGCAGGCTCTTGCCATCTTGTCAAATTAGCTGTGGCACCTGCTCATATTTTGCAAAGTAGTGGATGAGAAATAAATGTTCAAAAGCAATCCTCTGTCAAGTATAATGTTCCATTCCACATGGCTAGGCAGAGGGACAAAAATAACACAGGTTTGAAAGCTCAGTGCAAGCTAGACAGAGCAAACAATGGGGATGGCTCAGCACACCCAGTGGGCCAACAGTATCTTCAATTTCAAAAGAGGAAAGCAGTTTTCAGAGACCTTAGGGCCAGCCCCAGAGAACACCCAATGACAGCTTGACCACTTAACCCTAAACCTTAGGGTTAAATGGATAACGAGGTGCTGACAAGTAAAAAATAAAAAAAAAAAAGGAGGAAAACGTATTTATCACTCACTTGCCCAGAGCCTACATAATCCCAATGCCTGAGCTTTGTCAACACAACTGTGTTAAAAGACAAATGTCAAGTGGGAAGTTAAGGCTAGTGAAGAATAAAAAAGCTAGCCTGTTTAAATTTAACTTTTCTACTTTTAACTCTAGGGAAAATGTTTGCTAAGCCTGCTTCAACTTTGACAGATAATGCTTGACTGAAATGGAAATAGATTTACCACCTTCTAAGAACTTAAGCAAACCTTTTTTTAAAAAAAATGAGCTCCAACTAAGCACAGAACAAATTCTGCCTTTGAACATCTCGCTTCCGTTAGACATCTTCTCCTAGAGGACCTGTAAGGTGAGACTGTTTTATTGCTTCTTTTCAGGTCTCTTCCTTAGGACTCGGCCTGTGTTCTCTCCAGGCGTGCCCTCAGTTACCAGATTGCTACTGGGAGACACTAAATGGCCTACTCCCCTGATGGAATCCCTGGCCTGGCCCAAGGCAGGCTCCACAGGAGGCTCAGGTGACAACTTGGAGCAAGAAAGAGACGCACGAAAAGCATCTACCCAGCACCAGGCTCCTGCCCTCCTCAGAAGGAGCAAGTGCTGCCCGTTCCCAAATCAGATAGGGGAAAGCGGAGCGCGCTTGCTTCTTCTATGAGGGGAACTTTCTCTGATAACTGGGGCCTGGGAAGAAAGGGGAAGGGAGCCACGGAACACTGGGAGCTGAGGGTAGGAATGTGAAGCATCTCCTGGTGGCTCACGTTCTCCAAGGTCATCTCTGCAGATGTGCTCATGGGAGGACAGAGGTGGCTTCCGTGGCCACGACATGTGCCTCACACACATCCCTGCACCCTGCACCCTGCACCAAGGACCTGTGCTTAGGGTTAGGCAAAGGTTCCAAATCTTGTTCTCACCTACATCAACTCTCCAAATTAGAGAACAAGAGTGAGTTCCTACCTGTGGTTTGTGGCAACAGGACACAGATCTGGCAATCCAATACAGGAGGACAGGAGCTGGCATTGCAAAGAGACAAATAAGGTATTTGGCGTGTGCCAAGTGTAGGCAGATGAAGGTTTAAAGTTAAGGATAACAAATACAACCCCACAACCAGAAAGTATTCTGTCACACACACCTGGTCTTTCTCTGAATTCTCATGCACTCACACCAAACCTATCTTCCGACTTCTTTCTATCTTCTCTTTTCTGTAGTCCCAATTGCTCACTTTCTCCCAGCTCCTATAATTTAGTTAACCCTTCTTACCAAAAGAAAAGATTGCCTGAAAGACTGTAATCTAAGGAGTCACAGACAGGTTCGGGTATTATTAGAATGTAAATATTCTACACTTCTATATAATTTCTCAAATGAAACATAGAATTCAGTCATTTAAAACCCATACCCTGTACTCACAAGGTCTATTTTAAGGAATTAATTTTCTTTTTCTTTTTTTTTTTTTTTTTTGGAGGAACTGAGGACTGAACTTAGGCCCTTGAGCTTGTCAGGCAAGTGCTTATTCTTCTGAGCTATCTCCCCAGCAAAGGAATTAATTTTCAAAATAAAGAAAACGCTATGCACAAAGATGTTCATCACAATGTTATTGTCAATAATTCAAAGGCCAAAAAATAATAAGACAATGACAATGAGAAATGACTAGAAAGCTTTAGCACAATTAATCAAAAATTATGCAGACATTTTAACAAACTGCTCCTCAGTTGTAATTCAGTAAACAAACTGAATTTATAATAAATTTATAAAGTAATATAGAATGATTAAAAGTACATATAAAAAATGGAAAACAATCAAAATTTTAGTAAGGATTATCTTCACTTGATAAGACTGTAATAATTTTCCTTTTCATACTACAGTTTTCAAATTTTTCAAATATAGCAATTATGTAGGGGGCTTTGAAAAAGGCAAACTTATTTGGTACGTGAAAATGTTTAGTTTGTATGAAAACTTTTTGTGTATTTGGTTGAAAAATTCTGCAAGTACCAGGAAATGCCCATCTTCTGGAAGAAGCCTTTGAACAGGGATATGGTAAACATAAACTGGGAAACTTGCCAGGCCCAGAGCTCTACACTCCCCGTGATCCCAACAGATACATAGCCACTGACAGTCATGGCTCTTCCTAGTCTGTCACCATGGATCTAAAGTCTGCTCACTTCTCAGCTGAACCTTTGTCTGGCATTCTCCCTGCCTTCGGGAATCCTCCCTAGTTCTGAGGTTGACTCAACTTCCTTCCAAACCTTCCATGAAGGCTCTCCTCATCCTCTGATCACCCAGCCTCATTGTGACCCTCCAATCACTTTCTTGATCCTTTGACTATTTCTTTTTCTTAACATATCACCATAGGAATTAAATCTATACAGCCTTTCTTCTTGTATTAAACCTACTCTAAGGTTTTTGCTTTTTTTTGTTTGTTTGTTTTGTTTTGTTTTGTTTTTGTTGTTTTGTTTTGTTTTTTTTCCTGGGACCTGGGTTCAAACTCATGACCTTGCACTTGCCAGGCAGGCAGGCAGGCACTTATGCCATGGAGCTATCTCCCCAGCCCCTCTAAGTTCTTTTGTTAATTGATCCCAAATAAATATGCTCCACAGCTGTGTTGGTATTATATTCATACTGCAATTGATGGTAACCAGATAAATTATGCCTCAAATATAAAGAAAATTACAAAAAATGGCTAGAAAGGGGCAAGAGGACAATGGATCTCTTGCAATATGGAACAATGGCAGCCAGGGGTGACAAAGTAAGGGGAAATAAGAATGGGCCACATACAGAAACCTAATAACACCTATTAATGTAAACACTAAATAGCATAACATGAGCCAATAAGGCAAACAATCAACAAGAGGATAGGGGAACTGGAGGAGGAAGAATATGGGGAGGGAAAGAGAAGAGGATTGAACAAAAAGAAACAAACTGCAATAGGTACCTGTAACTACTCCCCAAGATGATCATAAATTCCATGAACTGCAAGCATAAACTTATAAAACTTTATAAAGTTATTTTAAAAAATGTTGCCTCTGCTTAGAAATTTGGCTCAGTGGTCTAAAGCACCTGCGGAAGAAAGTTAAGGCAAGCGCTGCGACCACTCCTCGATCCCTGGCACCACATGCTGCGCACCCCCACCCCAGGGTGGGCTGAGCCAGCTGTAACAAAAACAATAAATGAGGTTTAAGAGAAATGAATTTTTTAAAATCTTTTTTAAAAAAAGAAAAACATTTTCACACTACCACCTATCACGACAACACGTACTTACTACTCCCTTTTTGACGTAGCAGTGATGCTGTGTTTTTTGCATATTCATTTATATCAATTCTGCCATTCCCCTTGGGATTAAACAGATTGGCCTGCAAGATGCCTCACCAGTTTAGGGGACTGCCAATAACCAGATGAAGAAAAAAATAAATGACCTCTGAAGAATCAAAGCAGAGACTACTACAAGACCCTACTTCTCTTCCTGAACAACAAGAATAATTTTTTGTCTCCATCTTAAGTCCATATTTAGGCAGTGGGGTTGGGCTTATCGATAACACAATTAACTTATGCAAGAATTCTCCACCACAAATAAGTTCAATATTCTAGAAATAATAAACTACCTGGTTACGGTCCTGTCTGCCCTCAAATACTATGCCAGTCCTTAGAGACAGTGAGCGTTTGTGCTTTGGCAACCTGCCTCCTGAGATACCAATGAAAGTTGAGTACTTAAAAGAAAATCCATAAATCATAAATGATAGCAAGTCAAAGGATGCACCAGGACAGAAAGGAAGACCGAGCATCCAGTAACTGCAGAAGGAACACACAAGGTCAAAATGACTGTAGACTACAAAAAGCAGAACACAGACAAACAACATGCATATTTATCAAATGGAAGCAACACTTAAGAGTAAACTCCAGTTACTAAATCATCTCGAGACTCTTCTGTTCTTCACCCAGCCTTAGGCTACACAATGGTGTTACCCCTTGCAGCACCACAGCACGAAGTTGTAATGAAGCAAACAACATTATCTGAGACTGGGTTCATCTGTCATTCTCTTATGCATGACTCCCTCACACACTCCCTATGCTAGATAGCTGCTCCTATTTTAAATGTTAGCTGAAGTTAAAAACAAAAAGATCTCCATATTTCTTTTTACTCTCCTGACTTATTTCACCAAGACCTGAGCATCCGCCATATATCACTGCCAAACAAAAATGTCAATTATTTCCTGTTCTGACAGAACTCTTCCATATAATGTTGTCCTAATATTTTTTGCTAAATGCCTTCTAAGAAAACAAAATTTTTTACGTATGATTCAAAAACTGCTCTTTCATAATAAAGGAGTGAGAACTCCAGGCACAGAAAGTTTCCGGGTTGTTACTGCTGTTCTTGAATTACTCTCAGGAAACTTAATTCTGTGCTTACTGTCTAATACTACATATACCGGTACATTTGGTCCTACTACTCACTGACAGAGTGGTAGATCCCTTTGCAGCCACAGAGACCTGTGTTCAGATTCCTGCTCTGTGACCTTCCGAATGTAACTTAACATTTCTGCTCCTGACTTTCCACCTCTGGTTCTGAGCTCTGACCACTTTATGAAACGTTATATGTAAATGTACGAGCCTGGGACCTGAAAGCGTTATTTCCTTTCTCCCTCCAATCTCTTCTTTCCGTGCCAGAGCCGCTCCAACCCACCCAGAGCCCCAGACAACTTTGACAGGACATCTTCCCAGGTCGAGGAACTGCTGCAATAGGAAGCGCTGGAGGGGGACAGGACGCCCGTGGGGTGCGACGGGAGGAGCCCAGGGGACCCCGTAACGGCCTGTACGCCCCTCTGGCTGCGGGAGCCGCGGGGCTGACGTTTCGAGGCGCTCCGCACGCTCGCCGCTCGCCGGGGCAGGGCGGGGACCGAGGACCAGGGCGCCGCGCCGCTCCAGAGCCCGCCGCCGCCGCCGCACCCGGGCTCCTAGGGAGCGAGAAACTGAGGCCGGCGCCGACCAGTCCCTCCCCCACCCCCGACCAAAGCCCTGGCCCCGGCGCCGCTGAATCATCAGCCCCGGGCTCCGCCGCCCGCACCGGGCGCCTTCGGACAGCGACGCCCGGGGCGGGGGCCGAGACCTCGGAGCGGGGACGGCGGCGCGGTCGCCGGGGAGAAGGCAGGTACTCACCGCGCCGCGCGCGCCCGGGGGGTTCTCTTCTCAGGCTGCGGGAGGCTCCGGGGACGGCCACCCTCGCGGCCTGCGACCCTCCACGACCCCCGCCCGCCACCGCCCGCAGCAGCCGCGACTCGGGGATGGGCGCTCGACCCGGAGCGGCCGGAGCAGCTGTGCCTGCTCCAGGGGTGGCGGCTCCCGGCGGGCCAGACCATTCGTGTCCTGCTCCCGGGGGTGCGCGACGTGCGGGGCGGTGCGGGCGGTGGTTGGGAGGAACCAAGCGCGAGGGGGACCCCCGGTCCAGGGCGCGTGGGGGTCTGGGGGCGGGCACCGCCGCGGGAGACGCTGCGTCTCCTCTCTGGAACCTGGGGCGACAGCCCTGGGGCTCTCGCGGCACCCCCTCTCGCCCGGAGCCTTGGTCCGGCTCGGACTCCTTTAGAACGCGGCAAACAGAGGACCTAGCAACCAGCGCCGGGCGGGTCCAGCTCTGAAGATGCGCAGGGCGCGGCCGGCCGAGCCTCCAGCTCCGCACGGCGGTCGGCCTCAAAAGTGGGGCGTCCAGAACCTTTGCAGGGGTTCCTTAGACCGCTGATCTAAACACGTTGGGGACGAAAGAGTATCCCAGGCCACCTTGAAAGTTAGAAAATGAAATCAGGCGGGTCCCCTTCCTGTGGGTGCTGTGAAGCGGAGCAGGTGCGCGAGAATAGAGCATCACAGTTGCTGCCGCGCCTCGCGAAGGGAACCCCAGCGGTGAGGAAACCAGATTTGGGAGTCGTTTCAACGTACAGGGCTAGGAAAAAAAAAAAAAAAAAAACTGTGGGAAAAAATGACTATTTTCTGTTTGTTGTTGTTCATAATTTTAGAGATGTGTGTCCTTGAAACGGGGAGGAAATCATGTCCTTAAATGATCTAGACGTTCTCACACATAATGTCCTTGCCCCCGATAAAACAACTTAAAAAATAAGTTCATTTAAAACGACGGTGAAAATCAAAACAAGTGTACAATTTTACTTACAGAAAAGTTGAAACAGTTGACAGTGACCTGTAAGATGGGATTAAAGGGGGAAAGAGGCCTTCGAATAGATCTCTATATGAAATTTCACGAAATCACGTTTTTCATCGCGAACGTTATTTTCATCTTTTGAGTACATCACAATAAAGACCTATTAGGAACGAAACAGTATACCGGCAGTGTTTTGATAATTTCTTCCTTTCTTTGTTTGAAAAACTTCTGTAGAATTGGCAACACTGTGCCTAATTTTTAAATGGGAAAACTGCACTCAGACTTTCTTGTACTGGACTCGAGTGTCCTGAATAAGAGTGTCAGAGGGGTTGCTGCTGCGTGGACTTCTTGTCAGGTGCCTGGGTGGGAGATGCCACTGGGAAAGATGTGTGCTAAGCTTGTTACCTCTCCAATGGGCCTGAATGTGACTGGAGATGTCAAATTTCCTTTGAGAAATGACTTCAGAGTGGGGAGGAGACTTTTAGATATCTACGGCACTCTGAGGTAGAAATAGAGACCAAAGAGAAGAGGCCAAGCTTTACGTAGAGGTAGTCTGGAGCATCATTAGCCGAAATTGCTACTGCTGGGATCGTGTGACAATGAGGAACAAATCTCCATTATGTGGTCATCCTTATGCTGCCATTTGCTGACTCCATATTACATGTTACACTCTGCTTACACTATTACTACACTGCGTTTTACCATTCTAGGAAATAACCAGAATGTAAAAATGAACCTACTATTATTTTTCTTGAAATACCTCACCAGAATTTAAAGAAAAAATTAAAACAATAGAAGGACATTCACAATTCTCACCTCACCGATAGAAAGCTTTCTCAGAATCGGGCATAAAATTAAATTCTCTCTGTACATGTGTCCCTGTCATTACCTGTTATTGTTAATGTTCACACCTAAATACCAGCACCACAGAAATCCCCAGAGCTCCTTGTTGCTGAGCAGCCAGAACCCTGGGTCCCTAGAGAAACTAGGCAGCTGTAACTCAGGACAAAGGGGTCATCGCTTCAGAAATGCATGATTCTTAAAGACCATGGTGGACCTGATGGGTTGGTGACATCTCCAGCCATCTGTTTCTACTGTACCGTTGACAATCTTCATGCATTATGTTTCTGAATAAAAGACAGAATTTTGTGATGGTGGCCTTGGGAAGCTGCCAAGAGGAATGCAGGGAATGGCTTAGTGCCTGTGTTCTCTGCTTTCACTCAGAGTCTTCAGTTTCAGGCTCCCTGGAGGAAACAGTAGAAACAGAATCATTTTCACAATTGATTGTGAGATTTGAGATATATGAACTACTCCTGTGAGTCTGATGAGAAATCCTGTGGGCATCATGCTGGAGAGAGGCGTTTTGTCTGCCAGTCTGGCTAGACCTTTGTGCATTTTGCCACCCCAAAGGAACTGTGCCCAGCAAGGGCATGGTCTCATGAAGATCACATGTGGCCTAAATAAGGTCAAGGTGAACAGAATTGTTCATGAGCACCTGGGAGACAGCTGAAGATTTCCTGTGATGATCAAAAGGGTCTCAATTGAGGAGAATAGTTGGTTTTTTTTTTTTTTTTTTTTTTTTTTTTGTTGTTGTTGTTAGGCAATTGATAAACTTTATTTAGGTATTGATTATTTGGGTGAATTCAGTTTTATTTATAAACCAGTGTGACCTGGAACATTCAAAGATATTAATTTAAAATGAAAATAAAGTGAGTAGAATCAGAACATTTCCTACCTTTGGTAAAACTTCATTGAGAGCCACACACGTAGAATCTTGAATCTTGATTCAAGAGCATTAAGTAATGTATATTAGCCCCCAAGCCAGAAATTGCAGAGACATTAACATCCTCATCACAAATACTACTGCTGACCAGATGATAGTGTTTTTCCATTTGTTCTCAAGTGGCACAACTAAATCACTGATGTACTCAACTCAAATACTAGTACCACAGAGAAAGAAGCACTATAGTCATGCTTATTTTATGAGTGAAGAAAACAAAAGTCAAAAGAGAACCTAGTTGCAAGCCTAAACCAATGTGTTACATTGTTCTCAACAAACTCACTACTTACTACTAGATAAAAAAGAGTAAGAAAGTGAAAGAGTAACTTAAAAAAGGTAGAATAGATATTGTGAAAGGTAAAGAAACTGCTCAAAAGGAAAGAACACTGTGTATATACATACACACATAAAAACAAGATACCTAAGGTAATTGTACTATAAATTCTTCTTGCTTATTGACAAGAAGTTAATGTTAATTGTTTGAACAACTTTGCATGCCTATATCTGGTCTTCTGAAAAACTACTTTTGAAGATAACTATACACATCCTAACAACCAATGTTAATTTCTTATCTTGTTTTGAAATTCTCCGTGATTTTTCTTATTTTCTTATTTTTTATTCTTTTTTAAAGTGAAAAGTGTATGTTTGATTTCTCTTAAATAGAAAATAATTTCATATTTATTTTTAACTATTCCAACTCTCATTTTTAAGACAAAATGTGTCATTTTTCACAAATGAGATTAAAATGAAGTTCTAGCAATTGAACCATTGGATAGCCTTTCTAGGGTTCTTTGCTCAGAAAAGAAACCCTGAAATAATAGCTCAGTGGAATAGTGCTTGCCTGGCAAGTGCAAGGTCCTGAGTTCAATCCCTGTACCACCAAAAAAACAAAACAAAACAAAACAAAAAAACAAACAAAAAAAAAAAACCACTGAAATAAGAAGTGTTACTGCAGGGTTGGCCAGTGATTCCTAGAATTCTTGCTATTGTTACTGACTGCAAGAACTCTTAGTAGTGCAAATCTGGAATCTATATTTTTACTGAATTCTTATGCATTTCCATCAGTGATTTTATGCACAGCCAAGTTTGACCAGACTTGACAAGAACAATGTGGGACTCAAAAACAAGCAAAACAAAAGAAATGCTTGCCTCTCAGAATTCATTTATTCATTAATTCCACTGTTTATTGATCAAGAAACAACAGATGTGTATTTAAAACTTACACATATAATTTGACATTTATTAAATATACAAGCATTTACTAAATTATTTAGAGCCATTTCAATGTTACTTTTGATACTTCTCAACAATTTTTTTAAAAAACTACCCAACTTAATGATGATACTTATTAAAAATTACTGCTGTATGCAGACAACAATAAACTAATGGCTTTTCAATTAAAACATGGCATTTTATGTAAGAGAAATAAGATTATTACATTTATGAATCAGTTTTAGGAAAATTTAAACATTTATAACCTTGCTAGTCTAAGTAAGAAAGTGATAGGGTTTTCTATCTGCCTGTCATGTTTTACATCTTCCTATAATATCATTTTATAGTTTTGTTCATATGCTGCATCCTATGCCTTTTTTAGTAACCTTATGCCAAGATATTTAGTAGTATTTATCTTCTGAATCAAATATTCTTTACAGACCACTTGTCAAGTGCCTTTGCTTCAGTGGGGTGGGGTGGGATTTCTACAGCTTACCTTTACATTGATCCAATGCACCAAGTTCTCGTGTTTTTCATGATGGACCCTTGGGTTTTCAAAGCAAAACAGGCATACTACCTGCAGAAGGAACTTTTTGGCCATTTAGACAATGATGGCTACTGAGCTTTATTTATGTTGATAATTTGGTTCTGTTCCTATTTCACTTAGTTTCCTTCAACACTGGTGTCTTGACCTTTACCTTACCCCTTTTCATGGCCTATTGATAATGGTCCAGGTTTTTTCTTTTAATTTTTAATGCAATCAATATGTAGCTAGACTTCCTGGTATTGAACTATGCTTTTATTACTTTTAATAAATCCTGATTTCTTATAGTGTTACCCTTTAGAGATGTTTGTCTGTTGTGGGTTCTGCTATGCTATTTAAGTATTTGGCATCTATAGTTGGTGATGAG
Source organism: Myocastor coypus (assembly GCA_004027025.1). NCBI lineage: Eukaryota > Metazoa > Chordata > Mammalia > Rodentia > Myocastoridae > Myocastor > Myocastor coypus. The sequence goes on along the minus strand of PVJA010003859.1, from coordinate 71,488 downwards.
ATTGATGTGCGCGTCTAATGATTTTGCCATTCTTTCCTAGAATTTGGTATCATTTTTCAGGTTACATATAATTCGTTAAAGAATTTTCAATTTATTCTAGCACCTGTAATAGTTTAAATGATATTAAAATTATCTATTTTTAATAGCTAGTTGAAAAATTCACGTGTGAGTTCATCCACGGGCAGTCTTTTTCAATAATAGATCATTAATCACTTCTCCAGCTTCTTCTATAACAACTATATAGTTCACCTTTTTCTGCTCTGTGTTAGATATAATCCCATCTTTTTCTAGAAAAGTGCTTATTTATTCTAGGTTTTAGTTTCTTAATATATTAGTACCAAATCACTATTAGCATCACTTAAATCTTTTTAAATCTATGTCCTATTTCCATATATAATTAATCTTCCGTAATTCATTGTCTTAGTAGGCACATGTAGTATTTTTCAATTTTACTGATCTTTTAAAGAACTATTTATTTATTTATCTATTTATTTGGTATAGGATCTTGCTAGGTACTTCAGACTCATAGTGATCCCCCTGTTTCAGCTACCCCAGCACTGCAATTATAGGTATGTACCACCATGCCTGGTTTAGGTAGCCCGGTTGGCACAGAGTCAGCATGGCATGTGGTACCAGAGCTGATTAATGCTTTTGTAGACTAACCAGATTATTTTCTTGGTTTTTGATTTATCCATAGTTTTGTATAACAGGAAATTGAAATCTTGTACTTTTCAGTTTTAAGTAATAGAAGTCAATTTTGATGAACTTCAACAGAAAGCTCATCTATCACACTGGCATCGCAGAGCTAACTGAAATCACAGGTAGCTAAAGAAACAAAATGCAAAATTATACAAGGCCATAGTGAGTTTTAAGATCTAGGTGAAGAGGTATGTTTGAGTATCTTATGGGGGTAGGTCTACTGAGAGGAATGAACTCTGGCCTAAGTGCTCAAGTTTTAAAGTCTTGGAGGAATTCTCATGGTCCAGGTAGGTCCTTGTCCCTATCTCAAATCACCCCAGGTCCTTGCACTTGCTAGGCAGATGCTTAGACCACCGAGCTATCTCTCCAGCCCTTGCTGATCTTTTTAAAGAACCAATTTTCTAATTTATATCCTTTTTCTATTATTTTTTCTACTTTTAAGACTTTCAGTTTCTACATTTATGCCTCCTTGAAATTTCATTTTGTTGTTTTATTATTACATTCAATTTTCAAAATTTTTATGGCAAAACATATTTATACTTATGTTATTTGTTTGTTATATGTTATAATGTTTGTTTGAGGGACCAGGGTTCAAACTCATGACCTTGCACTTGCTAGGCAGGCACTTGTGCCATTGAGCTATCTCCCTAGCCCCTATACTTACGTTATAAAATATAAAAATACAGTAACTGTTAACCTGTTTTTAAACTGATTATAGTAAAAGACACATTGCCATTAGTTCCCCTCAAAACACTTCCCTTCACTTTAAATATATGTATCCCATCATTCCAATGCAGTTCTCAAAGTCCTAATTATAAATGTCATTAAATAAAAATACAGTCATACTGCTGTACAAATCTATCCAGTGGAAGGACAGGCTCATAGAAACATTACAATCTGTCTACATTTACCTTTCTCTGAATGTGGCACCATGTGACTTCTGACTGTCCTTCCCAAAGTCACAAGGACCATGAAAATGAAAAGACACATTCTGAATTCAAGTTTAGTTTTCTCAAAATGCACATGTGAAAGTCTAATCACCATTGTGATGATGGTGTTAGAGAGTTGTGGCCTTTGCAGGTTGGCAGGTTATAAGGGCTAAGTCTTTATGAATGGAACTAGTAAGATGCCCCAGAAAGCTTCCTTGCTCTTGTGTCATGTGGAGATATAGCAAGAAGATGGCATGTAGGAACTAAACAGAAGCCTTACTAGGTAATGAGTTTTCTGGTTCCTTGAGCTGAAACTTCTTGGCCTCCAGAACCAGGAGAAATAAATTTCTGCTAATAAATTAATCAACCCGTGGTATTTTGTTATAACAGACAAAATGAACTAAAGACTATATGTAACATATTAAAGCAAGTTTAATGCTCAGATTATTAATTAGTTATATATATATATATATTTATAGATTTTTGTTCTTAGATTTTTTTTTCATTTTAGTGAGAAAGATAAAATAGCAATGAAACAGTTTTAAAATAGGTTAGTAGGACAGTTACAATAACTGATACATTGCATATTGTTTTCTTTGTATTAGTTATTCAGAGGACAGGATGCAGACATGATATCTTGTCTAAGCAATATTAGTACAAACCTTCTCAATGAACTAAGAGAAAGTAGCTGTATATCTATGCTACCCATCTTATATATACATATATATTTTTTTCACAATAAAACGGTTCCTTATTTATATCTCCCTTTTTCTGTTTTGTTTTGTCAGAGATGGGTATTCCATTGCAGTTAGAGAAGCTGTATTTGGAAAAATCTTTAAAGGACCTTTTCATACGTGATTCCAGACCAAAGATTGTAGGTTCTCTTTAGATTTTGCCTGTTAAATTCTTTCAATTTGGGGAGAGATGCACTGGAAAATTTAATGAAACTATATTGTTATTATGTTCTCTCATTTCATTTATTTAAATGAAGTAAAATATGGTCCTAAAGACTTTGTGTTTAGTTGCTTATCTTGTTTACTAAAAATAGCATCAGTCAATTCATGCTTGTCCTTATTGTTTTCAGTGCTTTTACGTGCCACATCATCTGCTATTAATATTGCTGTTCTTGACGACTTTCAATGCATATTCATTTTCTGGCTTGATTTGACACTTACTTTCAACCTTTCTACTACTGTTTTAAGTTTGTTTCTCAAAGAGCATACATCTGTTCATTTTTTTAAAATCAAATCTAAGTCTTTTTTAAAAAGAGGATTGTAGTCCCATCAGAGTAAATCCTACATTCTTGGCTTTCTTCTTTTCATCCTGTCTGGGACTTACTTAATCACGTGGTCTTAGATGCCTATTTGATTGAATTTCATTTATTATTCTTTTCTTTAATATTTGCAAGTATTGCTTTTTTTGTTAGTAATCATAGTCCCTCGTCCCCCTGCTCTCAGAGTCAGAGAACTGCTAGACTATCACACGAAAGCAGGATGTTAATTATTTTCCTTACCATATCTTACACTTTTCCCTTCATTCAGATAAGTATTTGAGACTATTTCACTTCCTCTATCAGCATTATTCCCTCTATGGTCCAGTGCTACTTCTCTCTTCACCTTTTTCCGTCATGAGATTCTCTATTTTGCTATATTATTTGGTTCGGTCTTTTGCTTGTGGATTTTTCTGTGACGAAATATGTAAACAGTAAACTCTTGTACATCTACAAATATCTTTCTTTCATGAGAGGTGATGAATGACATGTTGTCCAGCTAATGAATTCTTTGAAGTCCTACTCTTAGCATTGTCTGTGGACACTATTTAATTTTTGTATAGTTTCTATTATTGCAGATGAAAAATCTAAAAAAAGTTGATACTCTTTCCTTTATAAATAATGTGTTCTACGGGCTGGGGAGATAGCTCCGTGGCATAAGTACCTGCCTGGCAAGTGCAAGGTCATGAGTTTGAACCCTGGTCCCGCAAAATAAATAAATAAATAAATAAATAAATAAATAAATAAATAAATAAAGTGTTCTTGCTATTTGAAAACTTGTGGAATTTTTCTCTGTCGCTAGAGTTCAAGAATTTTACCAAGGTTTAGTCTTAATCCAGAAAAATTTTCTTCCGATTGCTTTAAATTATTTTCATCTGATTGTTTTAAATCATTGCCTGCTTCCATTGGTCATTTTTCTTCCTTTGAAATTGGGAAGGAGCCGGGCATGGTGGCACACACCTGTAATCCCAATAAATAAATAAATAAATAAAATTGGGAAGGGCTTTTGACCTGGCTCTCTGGTAAAGTTCTTCTTTTTTTTTTTTTTTTTTTTTTTTTTTTTTTTTTTTTTTTTTTTTTTTTTTTTTTTTTTTTTTTTTTTGAGACAGGGTCTCACTATGCAGTTCAGGCTGGCCTTGAGCTCATTTCTGTAGCCCAGGCTGGTCTCGAACTCACACCAATCCCCCTGTCTCAACCTCGCAAGTGCTGGGATTACAGGCATGCACCACCACACCTGACTCTCTGGTAGAGTTCTTGCCTTATATCCTCAGTGCCCTAAGTTCGATCCTCAGCAACACCCTTCCCCCTAAAAATGTTGAAATTGGGAGAACTGCTAATCCACTGGGCTTCATTTCCTTTAGAATTTTCCTTTTCAGATATTTCTTAGACCTGGACCATTCAGATAGTAATTCAGATTTCAATAGACTCCTTTCCTTCATTTCTTTCTCTGAGAATCATGTTTTCATTTTCAGAAAGACATTTTTATGCTGCTCTTGACATTTAATTTGTATTGTCACCAACTCCCCCAGCTATAGTATGTCTGTTTTGGAAGCTGCTCTCCTCTGAGTGATTGGATGGCTTATTTTCGAAGTCAGCTCATGGATGCACATTTCAAATGACAGGCATCCCACAGATAGTGAAGGATGCTACCTCTACCTACAGAAGGCTATAGATTAAAGCAGAGAGGCTGCCAGGCATTGGTTCAGGTTCTGAAGGAAACCATCCTGGTCTCAGGTCTCCCAGTACTCTTATAGCCTAAGAACTAGAGAGGTTCAACTGCATGCGCAGATTTATCTTGGCTTTATGAGGTTAAAGAGATTTGAGTCAATACTGTTTTCTATCAGAGAATGCATACATCTGTAACCATCCAGCATTTCCTAATGTCCATCACTCTTAGTTCTAACTAGCTCCCTGTGGATATTCGTTGCCTGTCCCTTGGAAGAGAAAGGCTTCTGTTATTTCCTCTCATCTAAAATCCCAACAGAGCCTGATACGTCATTTCTACCCAGCTGCCCATGGGAGCCTGTAACCACAAGACTCCCAGAAGATAGATACATTAAAGCTGAAAATAAAGGAATTGGGAATTTCACTTGTGTCAGCATGTTACCAAACTGTTTTTACACCTGAAAGGGTTTGTATATAACTCAAATTAACATTTATTTGAAACTATCACTCTCTCAGGCAATGTATGAATCTCAGTCAATTCAAGATTTTCCCATATTTTCCTTTAAACTGGGTTATAGTTCTGGGGTTCTTATGTGATGCTCGGAAGCTGAGGCAAAGAAAATGAGCACCTGATCTGATTCATGTATGTATTTCATACTCATGTAGAGACAGACTGTCTGTGTTAGTTTTTTATGGCATGTTCTCACACTATTTTCATGTTTTAAAAGTGATACATAAAGGACAATGAGGATTGGGTTCCTGGATGAGGCCACATCGTCTATGCTTTGAAGATTAGTTAGGGCTCGTTAAAAAGAATAATGTCAGCCAAGAAGATATGTGAATGAATGACTAAGAGCCTTCTTGGGGCAGGAAAGAGACAGACAGACTGGGTAAGCAGGCAGACAGGCAGGCAGACAGACAGACAGACACACAGAGAAAGACAGAAAACAGAGAAAGACAGAGACAGAGAGAGAGAGAGAGAGAGAGAGAGAGAGAGAGAGAGAGAGAGAGAGAGACACACACAACCACACTTTTTTTTTTCCAGAATCAAGAGATAACTTGAGTATAGATTAGTATCTTTTGCTCCCATGTCCTCCAGCCTAGTTCCCAAATTTAAGTCCTGGAAGGTGAAGTCTCAAGCAGAACTAAAATTCCTATTTTACTGGAAATTGAGTAAAACACAAAGCAGTAATATCCGGCCCTCTATAACAATGAGTAATACACTGCATTTAATTACTGAGCTGTTGCTGCTTGCTTGTTTTCCTAATTTCAACTGGACCCATTTTAAGAACAGAACTTGATCCCGGGCATCAGTAGCGTCAGCAAACTGGAAGAGAAGCGACACAGCTGGCAGCAGATTCGAATTTCCTGCAATCTCAAGCAAAAGGGAAGGATACCATGGTAATTGAATGTCCCAGGCTGAGCAACAACACACCAGCCCCTCTGCTTCCTGGAAATAATTGAGGAGCAGGCAGCACGGAACTCAGAGCACTTCAGATACAAATATGGAAAGGCCTAAGGCTGACCACTGGTAGTTACAGTGCTTGCATTTTTACCCTTAGCCTCTGATTATATCCTGCAAGTTTATGTCAGAATTTGAAGACCACAAAATTATGAGCTTCTCCTACAGAATGACCCCTGGTCTTTGACATGGTCCATGCTTGGTGCTATGATCTAAAAAAGAAATGTGGCTCTTGATTCCCAGAGCAACTCCTACTTCCCCACTTTCTGGGGAAAGCTGCTTAAGGTTTTCTGCTCTCTGTGCTTGGTGACAGACACCTTCTTACATTGCAATTTGCAAGTCTGATTATTTTAAGAGCGAGACTAAAATTTCTGGTTGATAATTATAGTAAGTCAATGTGTTAATAGCAGGATCTCAGTGCATCAAATTCATCTCTATTAAAAAAATATAATGCAGAGGGATGGAGTGATAGCTGAGGAGCAGAAATGCCTGCCTGGCAAGTGCAAGGTCTTGAGTTTGATCCCTGGTTCCACAACAAAAAAGAAAAGAAAAGAAAAAAAAATATATATATATACATATATATATATATATATATATATATATATATATATATAATGCAATTCAACCTAAATTGCTTAGAAAGCTATCAGGTTAGTAGACTATCACAGCAAAATAGATTAATAATAATGATAATAGCTTTTCATTGAACTTTCATATGCATAATGTATTATAAAAATAATTTAGTTATATCATGTTACATTCATCATCTAGATGAGGAAACAAATTTTGGACATATTAAACAATTTTTCCAACTTACAAACTAGATGCTGGCAAAGTGGGATCAAAGAATACATCTAAGTCCAGGTCTTTGATTTCTAAGCACACACCCACCCTTATTTTTTTCCTCTACTTCATTAAGAAAGAAAAGACAATATAGTGCCTTGCACTTAGAAATTCAGAACATTTCATCACCAGGCCAATTCCTTCAGAAAATCGTTCCATTTGCCAAGTAAATAACGCCATACAAACTTACTAACCTTGTGGCCCACTTCCAGTTCCCACAAAGGTGATTTCCTTAGAAGCACAAGGAATGAAAACCTGACTCATGAAAATAATATTAAACGTAGTTCTGTATGCCTTTGGCCTTACCCTTTGGCCTTAAGGCACTGCCAAGACAAACAAATCTCGTGATATTCTCAAGACAGAAAGAATAATCTTTGAAATTCATATGATTATAAACAGAGAAAATGGATTTATACTTTGCAGACTATTTCTTTTCCAAGTGTTGTCCTAACCCCATTTTTTCAGGGCAGGAAACAATTCACATGATGATTCGGCGTTTTCAATGGCTAAAAGTAGTTTGCATAGTATTGTTTTCTGCTTTTTCTTCATTGCTCACTGCCATAATAAAGTAACATTGATTTTTTTTTTATTTTAAAAAGAAAAAGTTTTAAAAATGAAAGTAATAAAACATTTCCAAAACAGGCTAGTAGGAGAGTTACAATAATTAATATTGCATATTGTTGTCTCTGTAGCAGTTATTCAGAGTGCAAGCTATAGGCAGAATATCTTCTCCAAACAATATTAGCACAAACCTCTCTTCTCAATGATTTCAGAGAAACTAACTGTATAACTGTCTTCACTACCTTCTGTGCAAATACATTTTTTCCTTCCTTCTTTTCCCCATGACAGCTTGTCTTTTCTTTAGAACAGTGTCTTCCCAATTCAAAATGTCTATTGTACATTTTGGATCTTATTTATTGATTCACTTTCTCACACTACTGAGACAATCTGATGTTGACACCTATGGGTGTGATTTATTTCAATCTCAAGTTGCGTGCATTTACCGATAAAAGTCTCCAGTTTATCATTCTTAATGGTTGGGTATTACTCCATTATATTAAAAAAAAGCGTATCTTTCTTTTAATCCATACCTTGGTTAATGAGCATTTTGGGTTGTTTCCAAGATTTGGCTATGACAAATTGTGCTCCTATAAACATAGGTACATTTATATCACTAGAGTATGATGAAAGATACCCAGAAGTTGAATCGTTGGATCAAATAGGACCTCTAATCATACATTTTAAGGAATTTCAGTTCTAATTTTTACAGTGGTTACACCAGCCTACACTCTTAAAAGCAGTGGGAAAAGACTCCTTTTTCTCCACAACCCCACCAGCATATCAGGAGTGACATTTTTATAATAGCTGTTCTTTCTGAGGTTTCTCAGAAACCTGCACTTGCTAGATAGGTGCTATGTCTCTGAGCTGCACCCCTGGCTCTGAAGTAGACTGAATCTCTGTTGTTTTAATTTGTATCTCTCAGAGCTGATGGTATAGCTCAGTGAACTAAGCATTTGCTTAGGTAATGCTTAGGTAAGCATAGGGGCCAGGGTTCAGTCCCTGGCACTGCCTGCCATGCTGGCCCTGCCCTCAGGTGTGCTGAGTCAGTGATGGAGTCCAGGTGTGGTGGTGCATGCCTATAATCCCAGCACACACACACACACACACACACACACACACACACACACACACATCCTTAAAATTGATATCCCTCAAATGACCAATGATATTAAATTTTTTCGTATATTTATTTTCCATTTGTACTTTTTTTCATCTGCAAAGCATTTGTTCATCTCAGGTGTCCATTTTTGGACTGGGTCCTTGAATTTGGAGAATCTGATTTTTTCAGTCATTCATGTTTTAGATAGAAGCCAAGTCTGAGGGACAATGGCAATACTGTTTTTCCTAGTATGTGGGTTATCGTTCCAGCCTCTTGGTGATTTTTGGTTGTTGTCATCATGCAAAATCATTTTACTAATTTGATATCTCATTTATTGATTCTTTGTAACGTTTCCCTTGCAAGATTGGTTTTGTTCATGAACTCTCTGTCTATACCTATGTCTTCAACATTTCTACCTATTTTCTCTAACAGTAAATTTAACATTTTTGTATTTTAATATGTAGATTTTGATCCAATTTGACTTTAGCACATGGTGATAGACATGGGTCTAGTATTAGTCTTCATCGTGTGGAAAGCCAGTTTTTCCAGTACCATTTATTAAACAGATACCTTTCCAGTGATGATGTTTGGTACTTTTGTCAAAAATAAAGTGGCTGGGTGTGTTTGAGGTTGTGTTTGCCTCTTCTGTTCTGTTCCACTGATACTTAGGCCTTTTTTTCCCCCCTAAAACATGCTGATTTTATCATATCTTTGTGGTAAAATTTTAGGTCTGGTACTGTAATGATCCCCTGACTTGCCTGTGTTGCCCAGAAATGTTTTTGCTATTCTAGGTCTCTCCTGGCTCCAAGTGAATTTTATTATTTTTTAAATTTTTTTTTTCTTGTTTCAGAACTTTTGTTTATTTATTTATTTTTATGGCCGGCTCAGCCTGCCCTGAGGGTAGGGCTGGCGCAGCATGTGGTGCCAGGGATTGAACTGCGGTCCCTGCAGCCACCTAAGCTTTCCCAAGCAGGTGCTTTAGACCACTGAGCCATCCTGCCAGGCCCCATCCAAATGAATTTTAGGAATCTTTTCTCTAGATCTGTGAGGTATGCTAATGGGATTTTGATTGTGGTTGCTTTAAATCTAACTAGCAATTTTGGAGTATGGCAATTTTCATCATGGTGGTTCTTCCTATTCAAGAACAAGGGATATCTTTCTATTTTCTAATAACCTCTTTGATCTCCTTTCTTCGGGTACTGTAATTTTCACTTTACAGATCTTTTACAGCCTTTGTTAGATTACTTTCTAAGTCCTGCATTATTAGATGCTATTATGAAGGGTGTGCTTTCCCCAAATTCTTATTGTGTGGGTTTGTTGCTTGTGTACAGGAATGCTGTTGATTATTGAGTGTTGACTTTGTACCCTTCTACACTGCTGAATTGGACATTATATCCTAGAAGTATTTTGTCTTAGTTACTTTTTGCTCGTTGCTGGGACAAATACCCAACACTCAAAATGAAGGAAGGAAAGGTTTATTTAGCTCACAGTTCGTAGAGGTTTCAGTCCATATTCAGCTGGCCCAAGGCTGAGTAGAGCAGGGTGGTGAGCATCCAGTTCATGGCGGTGGAACAGCAACAAAATGGTGGCAGAAATAGCCAACCAAATAGGGCAGCAGAGAGCAACAGCTGAGAGCAACAGCAACAGCAACAGCTCCAGTCTGTCTCTCTGTCTCTCTTTATATTACATTCAGGCTCTCTGCCTTAGCTCCCACCCTAGGCTACACCCATAATTCCAGAAGTACTTCCACCCATAATCCCATCAGTACTAAAACCTATAATCCCAGGGATCATGGATCAAGTCTCAAACTCTAGAAGTCCCTGCCCAATGACTCCATGAGGCTTTGGGGGGACAACTACACATAAACCATAACATTCCGCCCCTGGACCCCCAAAGTCTCATACATATCCCTTTTTAAAAAAGACATTTTAGTCCATCTGGAAGAGTTGTCAAAGTCCCAATAGTTTCAGCATTGCTGAAAAGTCCAAATCCCAAGTTTCCTCAAAGATCCAAGGCAAATTTTCATCTGTGAGCCCCTGTACAATAGAAGAGTCAAACATATCCAACATTCAAGGCATAAGATAAACATTAAAATTCCAAAAGTTGCAAACAACAGGGTAATACAAAACATTGGGACCAACACATGTCCAAAATCCATCAGGGTAAACATTAAATCCCATAATTCCAATTGGAGAATCCGAAGCAGTCTGCACTGAGTTGTGAGCATCATGCAACTCTGCTCCTACAGCACTCTTGGTGATAATTCCCATGGCTTCTCTCTTAGGCTGGCTTTGCTCCCTCTTAGCATGATCCACATTCTTGGCTTTTCCAAACTTCTGGGGTTTCCACTGAATTGGCTTCTCACTCTCTGCTTCACACACTGCCCTC
>PVJA010003859.1:0-60472 GCA_004027025.1 Myocastor coypus | reverse complement strand
TTAAAACCAATACCACGTGGATGATGCCAGGGTCTGCTGCCAGCTGGAGCAGTAGCCAGGCTACCTTCTCTCTTGTTTGTAGGGGTGGAGTGCCTGGATTGATGAACACTCTGACCTTGATTCCTAGGAACAAATTCTCCATGCCGGCACCATTTTGGAACCTGGTTTGGCTGCTGCCGCCATTCTGGCACTTGGGTCTCTGTGGCCTTCTTCTCACGGCAAAGCCTCTCTCCTTTGCAATTCTGGGGCTGCAAAGCACAGACAGCTGCCACCTCTTGTGATGCCCTCAGGCCATCTTTTCGATTCGCTGGTTCCTTCCCAGCAATGGAGATCCTCTCAGCTCCATCTTTGCAGTCCAGAGCTCTCCTGGTGTTTCCTTTCTGGTCAAACTCACATTTTAAATCATCCTGCTTGGCTCTTTTCTCTTGATTTTCAACATAAATCTGGCTAAAAGCAACCAATAACAAACACGCCACCGCCACAATAGTTTGCTGCTTTGAAATGTCTCTTGAAAGATTAATCAGTCCGCCATGCTTAATCTCAGTCTTAGGCAAAGTCTCTGGGCATGAGCAAAATTCCGAAAGACTTTCAACCAATCCATAGCACAAATCATCTGGAGTCCAATGACCAATGCTGTCCTTTTTTCCAGCAGAAACCTCCTCAGCCTGATCTTTACAGGCAGGCCTTCTGTCAGTCTTCTGGTCTAAGCTCTGACCAAAATCGCCCAAGCTGAACAGCCGAAGCCGTTCCACTGCTTTGTTTTTAGCCAACATCTCTGAACCTTTCCTATCTCTTCCCGTAAGCCATTTCCAAAAGCTTATAATCCACATTGTCATGTACAGTCACAGCAACGACCCCACTTCTCTGGTACCAAAATCTATATTAGTTACTTTTTGCTCGTTGCCGGGACAAATACCCAACACTCAAAATGAAGGAAGGAAAGGTTTATTTAGCTCACAGTTTGTGGAGGTTTCAGTCCATATTCAGTTGGCCCAAGGCTGAGTGGAGCAGGGCGGAGAGCATCCAGTTCATGGCGGCAGAACAGCAGCAAAATGGTGGCAGAGGCAGCCAACCAAACACGGCAGCAGAGCAGCAGCACCAGCTCGAGCTCTAGTCTGTCTCTCTGTCTCTCTTTATATTACATTCAGGCTCTCTGCCTTAGCTCCCACCCTAGGCTACACCCATAATTCCAGAAGTACTTCCACCCATAATCCCATCAGTACTAAAACCTATAATCCCAGGGATCATGGATCAAGTCTCAAACTCTAGAAGTCCCTACCCAATGACTCCATGAGGCTTTGGGGGGACAACTACACATAAACCATAACATATTTCAATGACTTTCTGTCTTCTGTGTAAAATATCACATTATCATCAAATAATGTCAGTTTAGTTTCTTACTTTCCTGTCTTCATTCTTTTTTACCTTTTCTCTTGTCTAATTGTTCTATTGTGTATTGGATATGAGTGTTGATAATGAACATCCTTGTCTTGTTCCTGATTTTAAAGTGAGAGTTTTTCATTTTTAATCATTTAACATGTTGTTAGATTCTGGTTTATCATAGCTTATATTAAATTGAGATAAAGACCATCTATCCCAATTGCCTGAGGGTTTTTTTTTCCTTTCTGTATTTAGGACAGGGCCTATAGGATCTATAGGGTCTCACTGCATAGACCAGACTCAGAGTGATCCCCCTGTCTTCAGCCTCCCAAGCACTGGGATTCTGCCCAGTTGCAATCACTATTTCAGCACCCATCATGGGTAGGGCCGGCACAGCATGCCAGGGATTGAACCCCTGCTGTTGCGCTCTGCCTAAGTAGGCGCTTTACTCTGCTGAGCTGCCAGGCATGCCCTGCTCTTTTATTTTTAACATAAATGGGTGCTAGACTATGTCAAATGCTTTTTCTGCATCTAGTGAGACAATCATGTGAGTTTTGTCTTTGGTTCTGTTAATCTGGTGCATTACATTTGTAGATTTGTGTACTTTCCATCCCTTCAACCCTGAGATGAATCCCACTTGGCCATAGTTGTGTATAATCTTCTTGATGATTATCTGCATTCTGTTTGTCAGTATCTTATTCAGTGAGGATTTTTGCATCTATGTTCTTTAGGGAGACTGGCTTGTATTTTTCTTTTTTGGTTGTGTTCTTCTCTGGTTTTGGAATCAGAGTAATACCTACTTCCAGAAATGATTTTGGAAGTACTTTTTTCCTTTCAATTATTTGAAGAGTTTTCAGCATTAGCGACATTAGTTTTTCCCTAACTTTCTTATAGAATTTAATAGTGAATCTCTCAGGGCTGAGCATTTTTGTGTTGGTAACATTTTAATTATATTTTTGATATATTTATTTATTGGCAAATATCAGGATTTTCTTTTCTTTTTATTTATTTATATACTTATTGGTTACATGGTCTCACTACGCAGCTCAGACTCATAGTGATCCTCCTGTCTCTGCCTTCGAGCACTGGGATTACAGATGTGCAGCCCCATGCCCCATCTCAGGGCCTGCACAGTGCACCTGAGGTTCTGGAGCCAGCTTGGCATGACATACCTGGAATCAAACTCGGATTTTTTCACTTGCCAGGCAGGTGATTAGACCACTGCACTATTCCCCTGCCCTTATGTAGAATTTGTGTATCTTCTTGATTCAGTTTTGGCAATTTGATTGCATCTAGGAATTGATCCATTCATGTGTTTTCCATCATTATAACAATGTAGGTTCTTAGTAGGTACTAATAATCCCCTGGATTTTTGTGGGACTCATTGTGACTTCCTCTTTTTCATTTCTAATTGCTTGAATTTTTGTTTTTTATTTCCTCTTTTTGGTGAAGTTTATCAATTTTATTTATTCTTTCAAATAACCAACATTTTATTCATTGATTTTTTTGTATTTTTTAAGTCCCTATTGCATTAATTTCTGCTCTCATTTTTGTAATTTCTACTTTCATTACAAGCTTTGGGCTTCATTTGTTCCTTTTCTCTAGAAGTCTGAACTTCAACATTAGATTGTTTATTTGAGTTTGTTCTACTTTCCTGATGTGTGAGTTCAGCTCAATAAATTTACCTCATGAGACAGCTTTCTTTCTGTCGCATAAGATTCATTGTGTCGTATGTAGATTTGCATTTACATGTCCATGATTACTTAAATATTTGAGAGCAACTTCAAAAATTATAAAAAAAATCACAAATATATTCATTTTGTGCTTATTTGCTTTTGATTCCAACAATAATGCTTCCACATTAAGAAGCACTAAATAAATCTATGTCAAATAAGTAAATTAATAAAAATCTGAATCACCACAGATTAAAATCAATTACATCTGTAGACCTACATACTGAAAAATTACTTGAATGCATTCATCCTACTCCAGGGATTTAACAACTGTTTAGATGCATTACTTACTGTCCAGTATGGATAACTCTGATGGTATCCTAAAACTAAGAGATGGGGACAAGGGCCTACGTAGACCATGAGAATTCCTCCAAGACTTTAAAACTTGAGCTCCTAGGCCAGAGTTCATTCCTCTCAGCAGACCTACCCCCATAAGATACTCAAACATTCATTACCTAGATCTTAAAACTCACTATGGCCTTGTATAATTTTGTTTTTGGGTTTTTTTTTGGTTTTTTTGTTTTTTTGTTTTTTTGTTTTTTTGTTTTTTTGTCTTTTTGAGACAGGGTCTCACTCTGCAATTCAGGCTGGCCTTGAGCTCACTTTTGTAGCCCAGGCTGGTCTCGAACTTGCATCGATCCTCCTGCCTTAGCCTCCCGAGTGCTGGGATTACAGGTATGTGCCACCACGCCTGGCAACCTTGTATAATTTTGAACCTGTTTCTTTAGCTACCTGTGATTTCAATTAGCTCTGCAGTGCCAATGTGATAAATGGCCTTTCTGCTAAAGTTCACCAAAATTGGCTTCTATTATTTAAAACTCAAAAACACAAGGTTTTGGTTTCCTGTTACATAAAATTGTAGCTATACCAAAATCAAGAAAATAATCTGGTTAGTCCACAAAAGCATGAACTAGTCTTGAGAATTTATGAAAACTATTATCACAAGGTAACTGAGTAATCTGAATTGCAGAGACAAAAGCTCCTTCAAGGAGAGGCAAAGCACTTGGAATTTTTAACTTTTGTCACAGTATGATACTTGCTGTTATCATATAAGTGGGTGATAAAAATAATATCTAAAATAAAATTTTTAAAAAATTAACTTTACGTATGAACTACCATGTCACTTTGGAATCATTGGACAGCTCAGAAGCAAAGGAGAGATTTCACTGATTCTTAGGTATGGGATGCTCACAAAAAGACTAAGAAATCTGAGAGCTGCTTCATCAGCACAGATGTAAAAGTAGTAATTGGCAACTAACTGTCAGGGGATCTGCAGAAGGCTTTCATTGCTTCTTTTTCTTTTTCTTCTATGCAGTAAACACCTGGAATCGCTGAGAAAGGCACAGAAAACCTTCTTGCCCATAAAATATAGGCAAAGAATCATTACATGAGGAAACAGTAGAAGGAAGGCAAATAACAATCTTGGGCTGTACATCTTAACCTTCTACCAATCAGAAAACACCTGGCACTGAGGAGAAGATAGAGTCGTCCCACATAAAACTAATGCCAGGCGCTGGACAGTTTCATCAGTACTGGAGATTATGCAGAAATATTTAGAAAGCTCCACTCCCAAGACCCAACTGCACAGAGCCTGGAAGAGACCAACAGACAATTGCTTCCTGAAACAGCATTCTATCTTTGAGAAAGGTATGACAAGTGTATAGGGAAGGGCTAGTGAACCTATGGCATGTATGTTGTTGTGCTTTCCTTTGAAAACAAATATGTTAATGTTTGAGTTGGTTTCTCCTAAACTAAAACCTCAGTATTGAGTTGAATTGTAGTGTTGGTACTTTGTCACATAAATAAGTGGGTTTGGAGTTACAGTTTCACACTTGGTATCTAAAAGGTTTTCCATGCTGGTATAGGGAAAGGCTTCTGCAGAACAAGTGTGCAGAAGATGCTGAGTAAAGAGTGTAAACAGTCAGAGAAAGCTTCAGCACCCTGACTCCTTTCCCAAAGAGTGCAAGGTAGTAGTGTCCCAACTGCTAAAGAAACTGGAAACCTGTTGGACACCAAAAGCAACAAAAGCAAAAGCAATGCTCAACTCTTGACTAAACTGACCCAGCTCTACACTAGAGGCCTGATAACAAAAGGCATGGCCATATCTAGGCATAAATATGATTTATCTTCATCTTTACAGTTGTACTTTCATGACCAACATTAAACAAAAAATTAGAAGAATAAAAAGCAAGTAAAACTAACTTACTGTGAAGCTACAAAGACAATAACACAAACAATTCAGAGAGCGCCGAAACACTGGTGTCATCAAATACAATCTTTGAAGTATTTATTACTAATGTGCAAAAAGATCATATGAAAAGAAGATTGACATGTGATATAGCCAATGCAAACTTAAGGAAAAAATACATCAAAATATTCAAAAATTTTCAAGAAAATTATATTGCTATACAAAATATCAACCTTGTTGTAGTCAGGGTTAACAACGAAAAAGATTTAATATAGGACACATAATTTATAGGATTATTGGGGCCCGGCGGGATGGCTCAGTGGTCTAAAGCGCCTGCTTGGGGAAGCTTGGGTGGCTTCAGGGACCATGGTTCGATCCCCAGCACCACATGCTGCGCCAGCCCTGCCCTTGGGGCGGGCTGAGCCGGCCATAAAAATGAGTGAATAAACAAAGGTTCTGAAACAAGAAAATAAATAAATAAATAAATAAAATGAAAAATTCTTTTAAAAAAATTTATAGGATTATTTTATAATATTCACCCAAAGACTCAAATGTAAAAGAGTGCAGGAAATCTATCCATATACTAAAGATCCAAAAAATCCAGGTGAAATCTTGTGAATCCCACATGCCCTACATGAGTCCAGCTGAAGACCTAGAGCCTATGACAGTGTCTTCCATGATCCTAACTGGAGGCCTACAGCTCATAATATCTCAGGCACGTCTCTGTTAATGATCTGAACTTTTGTACTCAGAAGACTCAAAGGTCCATGGTAGAAGTTAAAAAGCTGATGCCAGTGGGATGAAGCATCTGTGCCACCAGGCTGAGAAATTCGCACTGGAGCCAGGAAGTACTACTCAAGATAAGGACCAGAGCTCCTCCAAAGAGAATCTAAGACATTCTCAGCAACAGCGAGGACCCAAAATTTTCCAACGATGAAAATAGCTGCATTCATATTAGGAAAGCCAGAAAGATAAGCTCTACATAGCAATCAGCATCACATCATTTTTAATTTTCCTTTGATGCTGTTGACAACAATCCTCAGGTGGATCTTCTATACCCAGAACCATGCTGACTGAGCTCACCTGGGTGTTACAAGTTGATCGTTAGTTAATCTGCTACTCAACCCTAATTAAAATAATGCTTAACTATTTGAGATTTAAAACATTCAGGGGGCCCAATTTTACATTAGAAATAAATGGGCAAGGCAGTTTCATGATGCAGGGCCTGTCCAGAAGGATGAGTAGATCGCATACAGAATATGAGAAAAAGACAGGAGTTAAGGAGGTTCCAACCCATCCTAATTATCGAAGATATGGAATTGCATTAACTGAGGCAGAGAAGTCTATTGAAGAAGGGGGTGAGAGACACAGGAGAAACAAGAAGTCCCCTTTTGGACATGTTAAGTTTAGCATGAAGCTTTCAAGTGCAAAGTGATGTCTTTAAATCTGGAAGTTGAAAGATATGCCTGGGATAGAGAATAAAATTGAGATTTCAAAATATAATGATGAACTAAAAGCTTTCATTGACCAACATCTGACTATGCTAAAGGTCTAAAAAGATGAACTGGATACATATCTGTAAGCCCACAACTCCAAAGGCTGAGGCAGGAGAATTGTCAGTTCAAGCCCAGCCAGCCTATACTACATAGCAAGACTGTGTCTCAGTCAATCAATCATTCAATCACCTGGAAACATAGACTTTTATAAAATGAACAGTCATAATATTCTCTTACAGGTTTTTGAGCTAATTATTTTTTGTAATCTAAGCAATTTAATCTGAGAAAAATTTTTTTTTCTGTGCATACAGTATTTTTAAAAGTTCATAGTGGTAGTCTATGAAATAATTTTCATAAGCAAGATCTATTTTATACAGATGACAATTTCATTGTTTTTCCAAGTTTTGGAGGTCTTGCAGGTTAGCTCAGTTGTTTAAAGCGCCTGTTTGGGCAAACTCAGTCAGGCGCAGGGGACCACATGCTGCACCAGACCACCCCACTTAGGGCAGCCTGAGCCAGCAAAAAAAAAAAAAATCTCTAAGTTTTTGAATACTGGAAATGTGAATTTGGGCAGTGTTTTTACATCATTAATGACAGACTATATATTTGTATACTTCTGCATAATAACCATATTTCCTCATTTTGTAAAATGTCATGCTTTGACATGCAGGGCCTTGCTGACCCTGGAGGGACGTCTTCTCCCAGGGATGACTGATTCCCAAATGACAGGCATCTTATGTCTCAAGTCCTCTTTCTAGTGTAATTCAACAAATCCAGAGTCCATGTAGCTGTTAGGACTTTCTGATGCTCTGGGCCATTGTCTCCCTGATCTCACTCTGAGGCCAGGTCCTAGGCAACCCAAGACAGCCTCAGACCTAGGCCACTCTCTCTGTTGTTAGGGAGCTTCAATTGCAAACATTTTCCTTCATGACACTATCCCTGTGTCTTCCCAATTCAGCTGATTAAGACAAGTTCTGGGTATTTGAACTGTTGTCCATTTCACTTTAGGGTAATATCTTTTTTATTATAGTGCCATATTTTTAGAAAGGCTAGCTTAAAAAGGCAAAAAGCACTCCAATTTAGATTTCCTTACCATCTACCTAGCCTTTTACTTAAGGGAACATTTGGGATACATTTTCATCTGTGGTATGCTGAATTTTTCATCTTTACCATGTGACAACTGAAAACCTCAAAATATGAAATTTAAGTAGATAGAAGCTTTTAATACTAATCCAGGATGTGTGTGTGTGTGTGTGTGTGTGTGTGTGTGTGTGTGTGTGTGTGTGGAGATTGAACCCCAGTCCTTTTCATTGTGCTACCTTCTCAACTCCTTTTATCTTTTATTTTGAGGCAGGCTCTCACTAAGAACTAAATTGTCCAGGCTGGGATCAAACTTGCAGTCCTCCTGAGAAAGCCTCCAAAGTTTTCCAGTTCACGAGGCATGTGCCACCACAACCAGCCTGACATTTTTCTCTTTTTCTCTGAGCAAATTTTTATTATTCTTTGAAATGATACAGAGCTTGCATCAATGCTACTGTTTTTCAGTTTTCTAACAGTTTGGGACAGCCACTTTATTCTTAACCCTACTCTACATCTCAATGCAAGGTGAGACAGAATTCCTCTTTTGACATTGTTCTATTGAAGTCATGAATAGGGACATTAATTACGTTTTTCTGCACATAAGGCACATAGAGAGTTTTGCCCTTAACTCACCTCTTGTAAGATGAAATTAGAAGCTGACCAAATGTTTGTCTTTCATGAGTGTCTTGTTTGTGTATTTGTTTGTTTGTTTTATAATGATGACAGGTCCTATAGGCAATTCTTTCTTTCCTACATTCACATTCTGACATTATACCTTGGATTGCTTTGCCACAATAAAATAAGAGAAGATATGCTACATAGGATCACTTTACCCCAAGAATATGAGGGCATACCCTAAGTCCAAGATTTTTCTGCCATACCTAAAGGTCAGTACGAAATAGCGTTCCATGTCTCTGTCTCTTCCTTTTTAGTGTCAATGAAAGAGGGAGTGCATATCCACAAATGAGGAAGCCTCTGAGTGGTTTTGGGATGTCATTCTGTGAAAAGCAGTCATAACCATTAAACTCTTCTAACCATGATGCATAAAAAGTACAGCTATATGAGTATGCTGAGCTGTAAAAGACTCAAGTCAACAACTTCTGACACAGCCAGTTCTGCTGATAACCCACTGCTAGTATGGACTATTGGACTATATTGGGTTATTTTGATGAATTCATGCACCCACAATATTTGAATGGAAATGGAACACCTACCTCTGACAAAACAAAACAAACAAGGGGGATACAAATGAAGGTCTATTTTGTAGTGAAAAAAATAACATAGATTTACAGCTACTTTCTCTAGTTCAGTGAGAAGAAAGATTTGTACTAATAGTGCTTAGACGAGATATCACGTCTTCATCTTGTCCTCTGAATAACTACTACAAAGACAATAATATGTGATGCATTAATTATTGTAACTATCCTAGTAACCTGTTTTGAAACTGTCTCATGGCTATTTCTTTCTTACTGAAACTAATAAAATATATTAAAAATACACTGCTGGTTTAGGCTGAAAATTTTATACAGTGATAGACCACAAATATCAATATCAATAATAAAATCAATGTCAATAACATTTACAAGTTCAAATTGGAGAAAACTAGGACACACTACTATTCATTCTGGAATTAGCTATGAAGCAGAACAGAATTCATCATTGTATTAGTTTTTATTGTATTATGCTTTTTTGTAATAAGTCTAAATATATTATCATTATATCTTTAAAGTCCCTTATCATATGGTTCATGACTTTTATGGGGACGAGTATACCAAGAATCTTTTTGAATATTTAAAATTTTTATTTATTTACTTATTTATTTATTTATTTATTTAACAATAAGTTGGTCAAAGAAGCTTTCTTTTGTTTTTGTCATTCCTTTTTATATTTGGCCAGGTAACACTACTATGCTGTCTGAAGTTAAATATACTTTGAGGGTTATATCTTCCCCGTATGATGTGTCTATTGAGTCCACCTCTTGCTCAGTTAATAATTGCGTGTCTCAGAATGTCAAGTCTTATCTGTGCTGCTGGGTCCTGGGACTGGGCTGCAGCTCCCCAAGACAGGCAGTATTTGTTTTTTCTTCCTAGCTCCTTCCTGATTCCTCTTTATACTTCCCACCCAAACAGGAGAAGGAATGTTGTTTTGGACTCAAAAGCAAGCACATAGGAAACTTTTAATGAAGTCCTCTCTCGGATAAACTACAAATTGTTAGTTTGTAAATTAAAATTCTCAGCTGCACATCACAGTTATATTACTGATTGCAACTAGGGGGCTAGCATCAATGCTTGACTAAGTCAAAGACACACAATACTGTTCATTATTAGCAACAATAATGATTGCTGATGTCATTGTCGTGCAAGGCAGAGCTGTATCCCATTCTACTTTCCTGAAAAAAATCTCATGAAGTGGGCACTATAAATTTTCCCTATTTCACACGTAAAAAATCTGGTTTAGAGAGGTTATTCAAAATGATTCCATATATACCACAGCCAGGATTCAAGCCTAGGTCTAAGATTAGGAAAAATGGTCATTTGTTTTCTAAAAATTATCTTGAAAATTGACCTCAACCTTTTTATGCCTACATTGCATCCTACACAGATTATCCTGACAACTCATTGTACACGGAAAGCCTTCTTTGCTTCTGTATCAGAAAACTCATCACACATGTAAACTACTTTTTTGATGCTTGCCTTCTCTGAGCTCCAGAGGGGTCAGGATCATGTCTGCCTCTCTCCTAGCTCTATTCATACAGCCTGCAAGTTAAAGTTAGTGGTTGCTCAGGAGCAGTTTGTTTTTAGTAGGTTCTCAATTTTCACTTTAAAATAAATGAGAATATTATACACATACACACACACACTCATACTTTCTGGAGCAAATTTCATCTTTATATGGTCCTCATGGCTTGAAAATACAAGACATTTGATTCCTCCTGGATAAAATACCTCAATCAGAGAATATAGCCATTAGAAAACTGCCAGTAAGGCAGGCTCAGGAATCAAGCCCCAGTCCCTGTGCCTGCTTGCAGGTGCTTTAATCCACTGAGCTATTTGGCTGGCTCTTAAAAATCTGGTTTTGAAGACAGTGTGTAACCTTTTCTAATAGTTCTGCACTACACAAGTTACTGCCAGCTCAATTTTACAAATGAGAACATGAAGGCCCAAAGGTAAGATAACTTGTTCTAGTTTGTAACTACAGGAAGTCATAACAGAAACTTAAATTTGAGTGTCCATTTCTGAAACAAGTCACTTTACTTTCTCATTTGCATCAAGCTCACAGTCTGATAATCATGAGTCCCTCTTTTCACTGAGTCTTCTCACTCAAACAGCTACACATCTTATGCTTTTGATTTCTAGAGTGCTTGTTAGGTTTTTCAGGCAATAAAGGGTCAGGAAAGATAAAAGAAGCCTTCCCCAAGGACACAGAGAAGACCACTGGAAAGAAGAGCCTTACATCTCCAAGGGCCTGGCTAGGGAGAAGAAAGTATATATAGGGCCAGGATGGTGGGGTTTAGGGGGCAGTCTGTATGACGTGGCAGATAGTGATTGGGCAGGAAGTAGAAGCGAGGAAACAGGGCATCCTGAACATGAAGGAGGAAGTTGTAATTTGAGGGCCAGCCGAATAGTTTAGCAGATTAAAGCCCATTCTTAGGCAGACGCAGGGGCCGGGATTCAATTCCCAAGCCAGCCATGCCAGCCCCAGGGGCGTGCTGAGACTGCAATTGAAACTGGGTAGGCAGGAGGATCGGTGGAAGTTTGAGACCAGCCTGGGCTACAAAAGTGAGCTCAAGGCCAACCTGAACTGCATAGTGAGACTCTGTCTCAAAAAGACAAAAAAAAAAAGAAAAAGAAAAGAAAGAAAGAAAGAAAGGAAGAAAAGAAACTAGGTGTGGTGACACATGCCTGTAATCTCAGTGCTTGGGAGGCTGTAAACAGGAGGATCACTATGAGTCCGATCTACGTAGTGATACCCTGTAGATCCTGTACTAAATACATAAAAGAAAGTTGTAATTTGACCAGGGAAGAGGAAGGTGAAACTTAGCACATGGCCTCCAGTGGCTGTGTCGTATTGTCTTTTTCTTTTGTTTTGTTTTTGCAGAACTGGGGATTGAACTTAGGACCTTACACTTGCCAGGCAAGCACTTATTCTACTGAACTATCTCCCCAGCCCTGTGCCATATTGTCTTGTTGCCATGATGACTTAGCAGATTTTGTTTTTTATTAAGGTAGAAAAAACCATCAATGCTATTCCATTCACTTTCACTTCTCTGTTACCATTGCTCCTGCACTAGTTCAAGAATCTTTTGCTTCTTTCTAAGATGGCTTTTTTCCAATATTTCTAATTATTATCCAATCTTGCCTCACATTTTTTGTTTTTTACTTCTAATCTATCCTCTGTATTAACCAAACCGTACAGTGATTTTGTTTTAACAACGTAAATTTGGTCCGCCATCTTCCATACTTTATGTTTTATTGGCTCCCTAAAGCCTCTGGCTTGTATCCAGACTCCCAGTTTCTTATAAAAGACCGTTGGTAATTTACCCTCTCTTTATGTCTTTTGTTTTAGTCCAGGCTCACCAACTCCTCTACCCACTTGCGTAGCTCCCATGTGAAACAAAATCCTGTCTTCCATCATCCAAGCAGATCTGGTCATAAACTTGCAAAGAAAACGATGTTATAAGCCAGGCATGGTAGCTCACGCCTGTAATCCCAGCACTCGGGAGGCTGAGGCAGGAGGATTGGTGCGAGTTCGAGACCAGCCTGGGCTACAAAAGTGAGCTCAAGGTCAACCCAACTGCATAGCAAGACCCTGTCTCAAAAAAAAAAAAAAAAAAAAGAAAGAAAGAAAACGATGTTATAGCTAATTTGAAAACTTACTCTTAAAACACAAAGTCTTGATCAAGTGGATTTTGTTTACCATTGACACGTGTGCTGCTACAAGTCTCTTCACAAGCAATGACAAAACGTAAGGACATGCTATTTTTCTGCAGTGCTACAAATATACCTGCTACAAATGTGTGGGGGTTTGTTTTCCATTTCTGAAGTGAAGTTGGAAAATACTGATATTTGGCAGAGAGAAGAATTTCCAAAATTAGTGCTATATAAAAAGGTTTTCCTTGCTCCTTAGAAGGCATTTAATTTACTATGTGCAACTGTCAAATATCAAAATAATGACTACATTACTCCATAAGTACAGTCAACATAGTTGCTGTTCTTTCATATTCATCCTCCCTGCCTTGTTAGTTGTGGGCTTAGACATATGCTTTGCTGTGACCAATGAGATGAGTAGAAACAGTGGTGCCAATCAAAAGCAGATATTGCAAGAGGTTTTATGTGGCTATAAAGTTATTTGTACATTCTCATCGATAATCATTTAAGGATCATTTGTTGGATTCCTGTGTACCACAGTAAGGTCGTAGACTGTATCTTCAAAATTAAAAGGTAGAAATCTGACCCTCAAATGTCTTAGGGGTGGAAGAAATCTTGATGGAGGACTCTCATCACCCCCACCCCCATGGAGACATCTCATTTGGGCCCATTTCCTGTCTAGTGCTAGAATCACCTGCATAGTATCTCTCACAAACTTTTGTGTAAGTAGCACAAGAGGTGAGAACCCTACTGGTTCCCACAGCAGCCTGTGGCATTTTAGACAGCTTTGTTTGTGTAAAATTGTGCATTCCTTTGGCTCCCTATGGCTCAAATCACTCTGCTTTCTGTGGCTGTTTGTGTCTCTTCCAAACTCCCTTTGTCTGCTTTCTTCCAGGTTAATCATTTCTGGATTGTTCACCTATTTTTTCATAGACTATTGTTTAACTTCTTCATCACCATAATGGTAGTTCTTACCTGAGAGCACTGTCACTTGCATTATTCCTGATGACAGCAATCCAAGTATACTTTGATAATTTGTGCAGACTACAGAGAGCCTGGTACTTGCTCTTGTTTTCCCCAGACTGCACATTTCTATTCAAGTCAACCCATATAAACTTTTTCAAAATGTAATTATATTAAATAAAAGAATATTTAAGCAAAACTTAAATTTTAAAAAGGAAATAGAAATAAAAAGAATTACAAGTGTGAATAATATTATAATGCTGAATATGGATGAGAATTTTTGTGGTATTTACGGGCCACTTCAACATCTAACATTGTATGAACATTTCAGGTCCCAATTATCTTCAGGATTTCTTGCTTTTGACCTCTGTACCTAAATAACCTTCATGAAAGTGTTCTCCTTAGAGATATATACTCCTCCAATACAAGCATCACATGCTTTCCACAGCATTCCCCATTACCCTTATCCCTTATGCAACTATTTTTTCTTCAATTTTGTTTTCCTATAGTGCTTTTAGATTCTTTTATTGAACCACTTTCCTCACTCTATCATAGTTACTTATTTATATGTCTATAAGAGCCACCACTAAAGATAGTGCCTAAATTAAATATTTAATACTTGCACTTTAAAAATGTATGACTACTTGGGCAAAGCAGTGTGCACCTGTAGCCCCAGCTGCTCAGAAGACTGAGGCAAGAAGGTTACTTGAGCCCAGGAGTTCAAGATCAGTCTGAGCAACACAGTGGGATTCCTATCTCAAAAATATATGTATTAGGGGTTGGGGAGATAGCTCAGGGGAATAAGTGCTTACCTGGCAAGCACAAGGTCCTGAGTTCAATCCCTGGTACCAATATATATGCTATATAAATAGACGACTAACATTCATTTGTTGTTTACTACATGCTGAAGTCTATTAATCATTACACATACATTGTGTGGCTTAATAGTTATTGTTACCCCATGAAGCAGATGATGGTAGTATCTTCATTTTATATGTGACAATGGGGATGAGAGGTGTTAGTTAAACAACTTTCCAAGAAATAAAAGGAAGAATTAGGAATAAGAGTTAGGCATAAATTACAAAAGGAAGAGTAGAAGAGAAAGGAGATTCAAGCACAGATTCCCTTCCCTTCAGCTTACATACTGCAAATACTTGGTAAAGATTTATGGTTTGAGTAAAAGAAAAAAGTTCTTGAAACTCAGAAGTCATGATTTAAACAAAAGTAGTAGTTTGCTCACTAGTACTTAAAACATAGAATGAATGGTAAAGGGCAACATTTTTAAAAAAATAGATGAAGTTGCATATACCTTAGCCAGCACCGGTTTCAATGCATATACACTTGCTATCACTGCTATACTTAATCTTTTCTATTGAAGCATGTTAATTTTAATTGTGCAGATTAGTGGATTTCCCAACATTCTCTTGTGGCTATTGGCACTGAGCAAGCCAAGGTTCTCCCCTAAAATCCTGTCTATTTCTTAGTGAGGCCTTGGGCACTCCTGCTTCCTGTCTCTCTGCTGCTCTTATCAATCTCAGTTCCACCCCGCCAGAGGCTGGAACAGACAGCTGCTGCTACCTCTTACATGCCATTACCCTTCCCCCAAGATTACTAGAGCTTCAGCAAATTATTCTAAGATTATTTATTTATTTATTTCTATGTATTAAATGCAAGGTGTACAGGGTCTCACTACATACATCAGACTTGTAGTGATCCTTCCTGTTTTTCAGCCTCCCAAGCTCTAGGAGTACAAGCATGTGCCACCACACTCAGTCTCAATCACTGCTTCAGTGAGCCCCAGGGGTGGGGCTGACATGGCAGGCCCGGGATGAAACCCGGGCCTCTGTGTCTACCTAAGCAGGCGCTTTAATCCGCTGAGATATCTGATCAGCCCATAAGATTATTTATTTTACTTAACACCTGGATCTTAGATCTATCATATTTACCGTAACAAATTACCGACAGCTTCTTATTCTGTAGGGTATTGCATGTGTGTGCGCGCACATGCATGTGTGCCTGTCTGTGTGTGTGTGTGTGTGTGTTTGTGTGAATAGGCACAGATAGTAGAAAGAGCAGGGAATGATAGGAATGGGACAAAAATGGAATAGGAAGGCCAAGGGCTAGGGGCTTCTTTATTACTCAGTTTCTTGGGGAAGTTCAGAAAACTAGGCCAAACTACTCCCACTACTATAGTAACTTTGAAAAAAGTGTTTTAAAAATCTATTCCATGGTGCATCCTCATAATCCCAGCACGTGGAAGACTGAGGCATGAGGACTCTCAAGAATTCAAGGCCAGCCTGAACTACAAAAGTGAGCTCAAGGCCAGCCTGAAAGACATACAAGGTCTTGTCTCAATAAATAAATAAATAAATAAATAAATAAATAAATAAATAAATAAAAATCTATGCGAATGAGTAAAATTTTTGTATTTTGTATTTTATGAGTCACTATGCTATGCTAGTGGCTCATAAAATATAAAATGAAATTTAGTAGAATAATTTAATAGCATTTATTGTTTTTTGGATTAAAGGCTTTACTATATAGAATAAATAGGAAAATGGTTGGGAATATGCTAAGCAACTTGAAGGCTTAGCATTGAAAAGAAATGGTGATAGCTAAGCAAATGGAGGAACTCCTCAGAGCAAAGGAAACAATCTAAGAAATGATGGGGTTATAGGCAGGAATTAGGATTGTTATAAACTATATTTTCTTGAAATACATATGCTGAAGCTTAACCTTCATTGTTGTTATGGCACCTCTATGGAAATAAAGTGAAGTGAGGTCATAAGTGTAGGGTTCTGGTCCAATAAATGCAGATTTTTATAAGAAAAGATACCAGAAAGCTAGCATTGCCTCCACCATCACTTTGTCACCTGAGCCACCCGCCACCATGTGCACACACTGATAAAAAGTCATATGACAATGCTGGAAACATTGCTCAGTGGTACAGTACTCCTCTAGCATGCACAAGGCCCTGAGTTCAATCCCCAGCACCACAAAAAAAAAGGAGTTACCTGAAAACATACTGAGAATGTAGAAAGACCCTTTCCTACAAAATAGAAACCAAATTAGCCAGAACCTTGATTTTAGAAATCTACCCTCCAGATGTCTTGGAAAATAGATTTCTGTTGCTTAAACCATCCAGTCCATGTTATTTTGTTATGGGAGCTGAATGGATTCCTGTAAGGACCTTGGGAGTGGCAGGCAGTGCTTTCATGGCCCATAGTGGACACTGGAAGACGAGCAATCAGTATCAGAAGACCACAGCCCCACTGACAGTCTCTAGGGCCAGAGGAGACCCCTGCAATAAGGTAGAGCCCAGAATTTTTATTAAGACTTGTGAAAAAAAGAAAAAAGACTTGTGAATAGAGAACAAAACCGATTGATATGAAAAGCATGGGAAATTAATAATTATTACAAACATTTATAATATTTTCTGTATCCTATATGCTTGATGTAATAGCAAACTGAAGTTTATAGTCAAGTGTTGATGAGAGTCACCTTTATGCCTTTGTTGGTGAATGCACATTGTTCACTATCCTTCCGTTTATGTTTAGTAGAGGGTAACACTTGATCTTGCCACTTCCCATGCCATAGTACATTGGCTTGCTGAAGGCTATTACAATGGAAAAGGTCAGTAGAAACCAATAGCCAATCAAAGGTCAATAGTAGTTTCTCAATCTAGGAAGCTACTAAAGTGAAAACAATTCCACATCTATTAAGAGAGTGCAAAGCATCAAGCATCTGGATGATACAGTGGTGATAATTCCCACCACATCCCCATTCACCTAGTTTGCCCAACCTGTGCAGAAGACAGATGAATTTGAAGAATAGCAGTGGATTTCTGTAAGCTGAGCCAGATGGTAACTCCGGTTGCAATGCCAGATGTGGTTTCACAGTTTGAAAAAATTAACACATCCCCATGGTAAATGATATATAACTATTGATCCATCTAGTGCCTTTTTCTCCATTCCTGTCATTAATGCTCAGCAGAATCAGTTTGCTTTCAGATGGAAAGGCTAACAATACACTTTCACTAAACTACTTCAGAGCTATGTCAACTCTCTAGACCTATGCATAATTCATTTTGCAGAAATCTTGGACTTCCTTCCTGTCCATATAATTCCACATTGTTTATCTCTTTGATGGCATTACACTGATTGGATTTTGTGAGCAAAAAAAAGCAACTACCTTTGACTTATTGGTAAGATATGTGTGTGTTAGCAGGTCAGAGAGAATTCAACTATTTTGCAGACCTTCTGTGACAATGAGACTTCTAGAGATCTAGTGCTTATTTTAAAGTATGTTCAGGTATCCCTTTTGAAATGATGGGTTGGTTATTGCATCTGGCCCTTTCTACTACCAAAAACAAGAACACAGTGTGAACTTTGGACACAACATATTTTTCTTATGTTCATGCTGCTCTCACCTGTTTACTCTATGATCTGAAAATCTGCTTGTAGGGATCCATTGGTCTTACTGAAAATGATTCTATCTGGGAAGACCTGGCAAAAAGAATGAGAAAGATAGACAAGAATACAAAAGCTGGGCTAGGTGGTTGCTATGGTTTATGTCTAGTTGTCCCCCCAGTGCCTCATGTAGTCACAGGGCAGAAACTTCTAGAGTGTGAGACTTGATCCATGATCCTGGGATTATGGGTTTTAGTACTGATGGGATTATGGGTAGAAGTACCTCTGAGATTATCGGTGTAGCCTAAGGCAGAGGTTAAGGTGGAGAGCCTGAATGTAATATAAAGAGAGACAGAGAGACAAACTAGAGCTGTTGCTCTGCTGCCCTGATTGATTGGCTGCCTCTGCCACCATATTGTTGCTGTTCCGCCGCCATGAACTGGATGCTCTCTACCCTGTTCCACTCAGCCTTGGGCCAGCCAAATATGGACTGAAACTTCCAGTAACTGTGAGCTAAATAAACCATTTCTTCCTTCATTTTGAGTGTAGGGTATTTGTCCCAACAACGAATAAAAAGTAACTAAGACAGTGGTTACTGATCTTCCTGATGGCTAATGCACCAGCACAATGAAACCTACATTTATTTATACCTTTTACAAAGCTAGTAACACGTGGCACAAGGTTCCCTAGTGACTAGTAATTGATATTAACCAGTCAGAATATTATCTCAGCACTGAGGTAACTTGTTTGTTATAGGCACTGAGGCCTAGTCCTGCATACATACCTTTGACTGATTTTGAATGTGGCCCATAACAGAAGAGAGCTCTGTAGTAAGTCTAGACTTGTGAAACTGTCTGACCCTTGAGTCATATGATTTGACAGATGTAATGATACTCGAAATGTCAGACATGGATGCTATTTGGAGCCATTAGTTGATGCCTAAGTGTGTATGGCTATGCAAGCCTCAGGATTTTGGACCACACCCTGCTATTCTCTATGGATAAATACTCTCCATTGGAGACACAGTTTTAGCTCTGTTGTCTTTAATAGAGACTGATATTTAACCACAAGCATATAAACTATGTGCAACCAGTGTTGCCCATTACAAAGTAGGTGTTATCTGACTCATAAAGCTATAAAAGTTGGATGAATACAGCAGTATTTTATTATGAAACAGAAGTAACATATTTGTGATGGGGCCTAAAAGCACAAGTTATTTATGTGAAGAAATTTCATCCTGGCCAACTTACTTCCCTCTGCAAAACTAGACCTATGACCTAACAGGGTAATCTCTGGGACTGGCTGACTCAGAAAGAATCAACTTTGGTTTAGACACAGTGCTGAATGATATGAAGACGCCTTCAAAAAGCGGACAGATGTAGTGCAATACCTGCTCTCTGCAGTGTATCCAAAGGGTGGTGATGAAAGCAACCATTGCAGTGTACCAAACTTTAACGGTGCAGTTAGTTGTGAATTTTTCTTGCAAGGAGAAATAGCCAGACATGTGACCCTTGGACTGTGTCAGGTACTTTAAAGGAATATGATTGGAAAATTATTGAGAAAAATACTAGGGGAAGAGGTATATAGATGGACATCCTTGAATGGGAAAAAAGCATGGAAATATTTATATTCATTTGAATGATCACTGACTGATGACATCAGTAAAGGAGGACTTTGATAACCAAGTGGATGGTGGTACAAAGACGGGGGCCAAGTTGGCAAGATGTACTACTCACCAAGGTAGATATAGCCACTTCCTTGTGCCCAGTCTTTCCGGCAGCAGAAACTAACATTGTTTTCCTTCAACAGAATGATTACTCAGTTACCTGGTAGCAGGTGGAGTACACTGGACCATTTCCATTCTGAAAGAGATAACATTTTGTTCTTACTGGAATAGAAAGTTTATTTTGAATATAAATTTGCTTTACCTGCATGCATGCAATGCTTCCAGCAAAACTGCTATCCATCAGTTTTAAAGGTGATTTAACCACTGTCATGATATTCTGTGCTGAATTGCCTCTAATCAAGGAACTTATTTTATAAAGAAGTGCAAGGGCTGATGGAATGCAATGGTCATACCAGCTTTCCCAGCCTACTCTGGACAACTGATTGACACAACAGTGGAGTGGCCTTTTAAAGACCCAATTACCATAAAAGTAAGGGGACTATACCTTGTGAAACTGTGACAGAACCAGAAGGCTGTGCATTTGGCCTTCAGTATCCACAAGGATTCCAGAACTCCTTGCAGGTAGTAAAAATCTGTAGATGTTCAAATCTCTTACATAAAATGGCATGCTATTTGCATATAATATTTGTGCATGCTCCATTACACTTTAAATTTCAATTGATAATAACTAATGTAATATAAATGATATACAAATAGTTGTCACATTGAATTATTTAGGGAATAATGGCAAGGATATGTCTGTATACACACATTTAATACAAATGCAAGGGTTGGGGAGATAGCTCAGTAGAATAAGCACTTGCCTGGCAAGCTCAGGGTCCTGAGTTCAATCCCCAGTACCACAAAAAAAAGAAAAAAAGTCAGATGCAATTTAAAAAAATCAATGTGCAGTTAGTTGAATCCATGGCTGTAGAACTCATAGATAAAGATACATAATGAACAGTATAATGTTGTATGTGCTCCAAATCAGGAGCACATATATTGTATTGTTTCTGACACAGCCAAGATTCAAGAACTAGAAAATAAAAAATAGAATAAAAATGATATCATTTACACATTATGACCACCCAAGAGAAATTTTAGCTACCTGTTCCAGTAATTATATGCTCTTCTGGCCTAGAGATTTAAATTCTAAGTACATGGATTCTTCCAAGAGGAAACACAACCATTCAGTTAACCTGAAAGAGAAGACTGCTATCTGGCTACTTTAGGTTCTGCATGCATCTGAATCAACAGGCAAGGAAGGCATTTACTCTGCCAGTTGAGGTGATTGATCTCAACTACCAAGGGAAAATGCACTGCTGCCCCACAGCAGAAGTGAAGAGAAGCATGTCTGCAACACAGGAGATTGCACAGCATGTCAGTAAGTACTGCCATGCCCATCGAGACAGCGCGATGAATAATACAGATCCTTTATGAATGAAAATTTGGATTACTTCCTCCAGATAAACAACTGTGACCAGCTGAAGGCAAAAGAAATACAGAGTGGGTAGTAGAAGAAAGTAATTATACTTATAACATACAACCACATAAACAGTTCCAAAAGAGAACATTGTACTTGTCATGAGCATTTTCTCTGTAATTTTTATTAATCTGTATTTGCATGTATATGGCGCCCGTCTTTGATTTTTTTCCTCTTGTATTCCTTTCATGTAGCTAAGATGTATTGACATAATATCATAATATTTCATCTTCATCATAGTACTTAAATTAAGGAACGTTGGGGGCTAGGAGATAGCTCAGCAGAATAAGTGCTTGCCTGGCAAATGCAAGGACCTGAGTTTAATCCCTGGTTCCTGGTTCCACTAAATAAATAAATAAATAAATAAATGGATGGCAAAGAGAAAAATAAACATCACTTGCTGACTTTGCATCTTCTGGTAGTTTTTGGTTGTACATAGGATAGTTTTATCTTCACCTGGTCTTTATATGAAAATTAAGAATAATTTAAGAGATTTGTCATAGATGTGAAACTAATAAGTAATGGATTTTGATGGTTAATTTTAAGGTCAACTTAACTTGAACACAAGGTGCCCAGATATCTGTTTAAACTTTAATCTGGGTGTGTCTTGGAGGGTGTTTGAGTGAAACTAATATGATATTGGAGTTAGTAGGCTGAGTAAAGCAGATTGCCATCCCTAACGCAGATGGACCTCATCCAGTCTGTTGGAGGTGTTGATAATACAAAAGGAGAAAAAATGGAAATTTTGCATTTTCTGACTATTCATAGATTTCTAGTTTTCAAACAACTGATCATGGGATGTGTCAATATCCATCCATGATCACATGAGCCAGTTTCTTATTAGATGATAGATGATTGATAGATGACAGAAGATATAGATAGATGGATAGAGATAGATAGATAGACAGATAGAAACTTTCCAGTCAAAGCCTACCCCTAGCAAATCAAAAGCTCTTTGATTACATATGATAATGATTGCTGAGTTTAAATATTGTGCTTAACATTTATACAAAACTTCTTTGTAATAGACTTTATCTGCCTTGTTCCTTAGCTAATGAGTATTAGCTCTGCAGAGGGAGAGTCTAGGGGAAAAGAAAATAATCACAAGAAAAACTTTTAGACAATAGAAATCTGTAAATAGGATGGTTTTTATCCCGTGTTGAAAATATACCCTTATCTGCTTTAAAAACATAAAACATTACACAAATGAGATAAAAATAAGGTTTTAACTTATTTGTGGACTCAAAGTGAAAACACAAGGTGTCAGGAATTATCACAAATTCAAAATTAGAATGGTGAAAATAAAGTTATCAGAAGTAACTGTAGTCCCTAAAAGCAGGTCTCTACATACTGGTTAGGGGAAAAATTTAAGATGAAGAGGTAACACTTATAAATATGTATGCACCCAACATGGGAGCACGAAGTTATATAAGATACGTCTTAATGGACATGAAAAATCTAATATCTAATACCACAATCTTAACAGGAGACCTTAATACCCCTTTATCCCAAAAAGATAGGTTTAGCCAACAAAAAGTTAGAAAAGAAGTTGCAGAACTGAACCAAATCTTGGAAAAGCTGGGCTTAATGGACATACACAGTGTTGCACCCAATCACTTTTTTGTTTGTTTGTTTTGGTGCTTTAAACAATTTATTTAACTGAAATGGACTTACATTTGTTTCTTAAGTGACTTCCATTTATTTGGATACATCTTTTCCCAATGGTGATTTACAAGATCTTCAAGCCAATATAAATATTTGGGTATGTACCTGCACGATACCTCAGCAATACTTTTCAGCAAGAAAACACTGAAGAGTAAAGACAAGACACAATTACTCACTACAGTGAATATCTGCTGAGATATGTTTGAGGTAAGAAGGCACCACATACCTCTTCAACTAAGAAAATCACCCTTACAACACAGGGCAATTTTATTTTTATACAGGACCTAGAACACTTAAGCTGTCAATTAGGTGGTGAATGGCAGAACTACATCCCAGTTTATGCCATGAATTCATAGGGAATAGATTCCAACAACTCAGGTTTCCTTCCCATTGGTCCTCACAAAGTGCGCTTCTCTGGGAGGGGCAGGCTGGCGCTTCAGTTGAACCCAAGTACCTTTCTCTTTGGCTTCTTTTTCTGATCATTTTCCTTGACACGTTTCAGGAAGCTATCATGATTTTTTGAATGTTTAATATGCTCAATATGTACATTAATCCTCTTGGCAAGTATCTTGCCTCTAACTTGCTTGTTTACAACAATGCCAACAGCGTGCTGGGTAACATTGTAGACTCTTCCTGTTTTGGCATGGTAACATTTGTGAGGCATTCCTTTTTGCACAGTACCCATTCCCTTGATGTCTACAATGTCACCCTGTTTGTAGATTCGCATGTATATGGCCAAAGGAACCACCCCATGTTTTCTAAAGGGCCTGGAGAACATATAACGGGTTCCCCTCCTCTTGCCCTTTGTGTTAGTCATTTTGACAAATTACTGGAAGATGGCGGTTCTGGCCGAAAAAAGTCCCAATCACTTTTGAATACACATTTTTTTTCAGCTGCACATGGGACATTTTTGAAAATTGACCACATACTAGTTCATAGGTCAGATTTAAGTATATACAAGAAAACAGAAATTATACCATGTATATTATCTGACCACATTGCAAATAAACTGGAAATAAATGACAAAAGAAACACAAGAACCCCAGAAATGCATGGAAATTAAGCAACGTTCTTCTCAGCAACCAGTGGGTTACAGATGAAATTAAACAAGAAATTAAACAATATTTATAATTTAATGAAAATTCAAACACAGCCTTTCTGGAATTTATGGGATGCAATGAAAGCAGTTCTCAGAGGGAAATGTAAAGCTCTGAACTCACACATTAAGAAAACAGAATGGGAACAAATAAATACCGTTATGCAGCACCTAAACTGACTAGAAAAGGAAGAGCAAACAAAACCCAGAGCCCAAAGACACGAGGAAATTATGATTAGAACAGAAATTAATTCAATTGAGACAAAGAAAACAATACAAAGAATTAGTGAATCAAAAACTTGGTTCTTTGAATGATTAAATAAAATTGATGAGCCCCTAGCTAACCTCATCAAAAAGAGGAAAGAAAGAACTCAAATTCAAGCAATAAGAAATGAAAAGGCTGAAATTACTACAGACCCAGCAGAGATTCAAATGATCATTAATAGCTACTTTAAGAATCTTTACTCTTACAGAATTGAAGGCACAGATGAAATGGACAGATTCCTAGAAAGGTGCAAACTATAAAAACTGAATCAAGAAGATAGAAGAACTCTCAATAAGCCAATAATAGCCAATGAAATACAAAATATAATAAAAAGTCTACCAACAAAGAAAAGTCCAGGACCTCATGGATAT
Source organism: Myocastor coypus (assembly GCA_004027025.1). Taxonomy (NCBI): domain Eukaryota; kingdom Metazoa; phylum Chordata; class Mammalia; order Rodentia; family Myocastoridae; genus Myocastor; species Myocastor coypus. The sequence goes on along the minus strand of PVJA010003859.1, from coordinate 35,809 downwards.
ACCAATGAATTCTACACAAAATTTACAGAAGACATCTTCCCAGTACTACTCAAACTGTTCAATGAAATTGAAAAGGAAACAATCCTCCCAAAATCATTCCTAGAGGCAAGTATTACACTGATACCAAAACCAGAAAGAAATGCAACTAAAAAAGAGGACTACAGGCCAATTTCTCTCATGAACATAATGCAAATCTCAATAAAATCCTGCCCAACAGAATACAGCAAGTCATTAAAGAGATTATACACCATGACCAGGCAGAATTCATCCGAGATACAAATATGTTTTAATGTACACAAATGTATAAATGTAATACACTATATCAATAGAGCCAAAGCCAGAAATAACATGATTGTCTCAATTGATGCAGAAAAGGCTTTTGACAAAGTCCAACACTCATTCATGTTTAAAGTCCTACAGGAAATTGGAATAGATGGCCTCTACCTCTATCTGATGAAAGCCATCTATGACAATCCAATGGCTAACATAATTCTAAATGGGGAAAATCTGAATTCTTTTACTCTCAGATCTGGTACAAGACAAGAATGTCCTCTTTTGCCACTCCTATTCAATATAGTTCTGGAATCATTAGCTACAGCCACTAGACAAGAGAGAGAAATAAAAGGAATAATAATAGGTAAAGAAGTTAAACTATCATTATTTGCAGATGACATGATAATCTACTTGGAAGACGACACAAACTCCACCAAGAAGCTACTAGAATTAATATGAAAATTCAGTAGCATAGTAGGATACACAGTCAACACAAAAAAGTCAATAGCATTCCTCACATGGATAACAAACACACTGAGAGGGAAATTAAAGAAACAATACCTTTTACAATACCATTGTAGAAAATGAAATACTTAGGAATTAACCTAACTGAAGAAGTAAAAGATCTATTCAATGAAAACTACAGTACTCTGAAAAGAGATCCTAGAAGATTTCCAAAAATGGAAAGATATTTCCTGCTTCTGGATAAGTAGAACCAACATTGGGAAGATGGCCATACTCCCTAAATGCTTATACAGATTTAATGCAATCCCTGTCAAAACACTATCAACATACCTCACAAACCTGGAGAAATTATTCCTAAAATTTATCTGGAACCAGAAAAGACCTAGAGTTGCAAAGACAATCCTGGACAACAAAGATAATGTAGGAGGCATTACAATTCCTGACCTAAAGTTATACTACAGAGCTGCCATGATAAAATCAGAATGGTATTGGCAAAAAAAAAAAAAAAAAAAAAAAAAAAAAAAAAAAAAAAAAAAAAAAAAAAAAAAAAAAAAAAAAAAAAAAAAAAAAAAAAAAAAAAAAAGCCTGAGGATCAATGGAATAGACTAAAAGTGCAGAAGCAAATACAAACACACTCAACCACCTTATTTTTAACAAAGGGGTCAAACATGTTTATTGGAAGAAAGATAGCTTCTTTATCAAATGGTGCTGGAAAAACTGGCTCCCTACATGCCAAAAACTAAAATTTGACCCAGGCCTATCACCATGCACTAAAATAAAGTCAAAATGGATTAATGATCTAAATATTAAAAGAGAAACATTAAATTTCCTGGAAGAGAAAGTGGGAGAAAATCTTGAAGACGCAGGGTAGGCGAAAAATTCATGGACAAAAAATCAAAATGCACATTTAACACTTGAAAAAATCAACACCTGTGACCTCCTCTGGCTGAAAACCCTTTTCATGTCAAAAATTACCAATAGAGTGAAAAGACAACCCACAAATTTTGAAAAGATTTTAACTAATAAGTATTCAGACAAGGGTCTTCTATCTAGAATTTATAAAGAACTAAAAACCATTACGATCCCAAAATTCAAAGACCCAATCCAGCAGTGAGCATCTGAGACAAACACACACTTCTCAGAGAAAGAAATTCAACAAGACTATAAATACGTGAAGAAATGCTCCACATGCCTAGTCATTCATGAAATGCAAATCAAAACAACACTTAGATACCATCTCAACTCAAAAAGAATGGCTATCATAAAGAAATCAATCAACAACAAATGTTGGAGAGGCTGTGGGGAAAGAGGAACCCTTCTCCACTGCTGGCGGGAATGCAGACTGGTACAACCATTATGGAAAGCAGTATGGAGACTCCTTAAAAAACTAGAACTGGTAATCCCATTCAACTCAGCTATTACTCTACTGGGAATTTTCCCAGAAGAACTGAAAACATCCTATCATAGTTATACCTGTGCACCTATATTCGTAGCAGCACAATTTGTGATAGCCAAATCTTGGAAACAACCAAAATGCCCATCATCTAAAGAATGATTGAAAAAGATGTGATATTTTCATACAATGGAATATTACTCAGCTATAAAGAATGATAAACTAGAAGACTTCATATATACATGGATGTATCTTGAACGTATACTCATAAGTGAAATAAACCAGACCTACATATGTAAATATCAGTAGTCTCCCTAGTATAAGGGGAAAAAAAATGAATGTAAGTTTCTTGATTTTGACAGTAAACTGTTATATGACTGATCTGTAAATTCATCTTCATTTTTATTGTAGATAATTTTTATTGTTAGATCCATTTAAGTTTGTAAATAATTTATTTACAATGTGAAATCTATTATTAATGTCATACTATATATTCACTTCATTTTTCTCTAAAACTCACTGACTACATAAAAAAAAAAAGGTTAGACTCATAGTGATCTGCCTGCTTGCAGCCTCTCCAGAGCTGGGATTACAGTGCGAGCCACCATGCCCAGTCTCAATTGCCTTCTTAGTGTGCCCTGGGGGCGGGGCCTGCACCTGCTTGCAGGAGCTTCAGTCTACTGAGCTATTTGTCGTGCCTCCTCTGGAGATACTCTTGAAACATATTTTCTCTTGTCCCTATATGAAGCTCATAATTTCTTTTGGGGGGCTCTATCTTTAGCAACTTACTACATTCTTCTTAGACCCTTTTCTATTCTTTTCCTAGCCAGGCTGTGAATTTTTCCTTTTTTTTTTTTTCCTCTTCTGCATTTTTGCTTCTGATTCGCATTGAAAACTGCTTGAAATGCTCAAAAATATCTATGCCACAGCTCAGCACATCACTCTTTTGAAGTCATCCTTGTCAAACTAGTCAATTAGCTGAGCCGACCACGGAGTCTGGGTGTGGTGGTGCACGCCTGTAATCCTAGCACTGGGGAAGCTGAAAACGGGATCACTATGAGTCTGAGCTTCATGGTGAGACCCCGTAACAACCAAATACATTTTAAAAAAAGAAGGAAAGAAAAGAAAAACAAAACTAATCAATTACCTTTAAACTTGACATTTTACAAAGTTTGGGGCATGGCCACAATGCATTAGCATCATTTGTCACATTATAACAAAAGGAGAGACTCTCATAATATTTCCAATGCAATCTTCATTTTCATCTGAGACTTGATGGGCTCATCCATAGCCCTGAGGGTATTAAGGCAAATTTTTCCTTTTAATGCAATGTTTTTTTTGGAAGGCACATTATGGCAGATGTGTAATACCCGTGTTGATTTTTTTTTAAAAAAAAGTATTTCTATCAGGGAATTATTAATTTTAATTTTATGAGTTTATAATAATAAACAATGTGTGCTTACCAATAAAATAAAAATCAGTAAATATCACAAATAAAATATCAGTACAACAAAATATTAAATTTTGAATAGGTCATCAATATTCAGAATAAACATGAACATTTTCAACATCAGTTGTTTACCTGCTTACAAGATCTAAAAAATGACAGCAGAAATAAATTTCTTAAGAGAACCAAAATTGCCGGGCGTGGTGGCTCATGCCTGTAATCCTAGCACTCGGGAGGCTGAGGCAGGAGGATCGGTGCAAGTTTGAGACCAGCCTGGGCTACAAAAGTGAGCTCAAGGCCAGCCTCAACTGCATAGCGAGACCCTGTCTCAAAAAGACAAAAAAAAAAAAAAAAAAAAAGAGAACCAAAATAGCTTGGGGAGATAGCTTGGCAGTCTAAGTGTTTATCTGGTAAGCTCAAGGACCAGAGTTCAATCCCTAGTACTGCATGACATGTTGGCCCAGAACTAGGTGTGGTAATACATGCTTGTAACCCCAGCAGTATGGAGGCTGAGACAGGAGGATCACTATGAAGAGAAGAAAAAGAAGGTTCCTGCTATGCCAGAAAAACTTAAGAAAAAGTTAAGACATTTCACAAAGCTGAAGGTAATGTACCTCAGAAAGAAGTTTGTCCACAAGGTGCTTCGCAAGGCAAGGAGGCAACTCATCTATGAAAAAGCCAGATATTGTCATAAGGAGTACAGACAGATGTAGAACTGAGAGCCAAATGGCTGGTGAGGATGGTGAGAAAGGCTGGCAACTTCTTTATACTTGCAGAGCTCAAACTGGCATTCGTCATCCAGATCAGGGGTATCAGTGCTGTGAGCCCAAAAGTCCAGAAGGTGTTGCAGCTTCTTTGCTTTCACCAAATCTTCAATGGCACCTTCATTAAGTTCAACAAGGCTTCAGTAAACATGCTGGGAATTGTGGAGCCACACATTGCATGGGGTACCCAAACCTGGAGTCAGTAAATGAATTAATATACAGGTGTGGCTATGGTGAAATCAGTAAGAAGCAAATTGCCTTGATAGATAATTCATTGATTGCTTGATCTCTTGGTAAATATGGCATCATTTGCATGGAGGATCTGGTTCATGAGGTCTACACTGTTGGAAAATGCTTCAAAGAGACCAACAACTTCTTATGGCTGTTCAAGTTGCCATCTCCATGAGGTGGAATGAAGAAAAAGACCACCCCTTTGTGGAAGGTGGAGATGCTGGAATTAGGGAAGACCAGATCAACAGGCTTATTAGAAGGATGAACTAAGGTAGCTACCATGCTGTTTTTATGATTTGGTCAGTTAATAAAGTATTGGCTTCCAAACTGAATAAATAAATAAGTAAATAGGAACCAAATAAAAATACAAACAAAACTCAGCCAGAGAAATAATTTTTTCTTGAATTATCATATGTAATGGAGTCTTCACACATGACAACAGTTTATTCTATGCACAAATCTCACTTAGACTAATAACCCATACACTAAGTTTTCCTTTCCTGTCTGGAGGGCCATACCTGTAACCTGTCTGCTACTTTTTGTCAGGAGTTTCCTATTATATTATACAATATGTGCTTAGCCAGAAAATAATTATCAAGTATTTACTGGGTGTGTAGAATAAACATCAACATTTTCATATATCAACTGTTTGCTCACCAAATCTGAAGAATAGCAACAGGAATAAATTCCCATGTGAACTACAATGAAGATGCAAATAAAACTCTACTACAAAAATAATCTTTACTTAAATTAGTACACTGAAGTTTTCACACATGTGGACAACATGTTCCATGCACAAGTATCATGCACACTGTGAGTACATGCGTTGTGTTTTCCTGTATGTCTTGGAAAGACATACTTGACATCTTGCTGGTCTTCTGATATCTTAGGAGGGTCTTGTAATGTTTCACCTTCCTGTCTACTGGTCTATTCTAGAATTCTTTTTTTTTCTCTCAAACATCTTTCATTCTTTTATTTTGACATGTAATACTTTCTAATTTTTTAATTTTTAAAAAGAGCATAAAATAATGCTAAGACAGAAAAATTACAAGTGATACAGAATTTCACTTAACAAGATAATATGAATCTCACAGTATTTGTTATAATGCATAGTGTAGTTTTACAACTAGCTTTGAGGAGTTCTTTGGGCAGATAAATTCTCTTTTTCCTTTGTTATAGTTGATCACTTATCAATTCCAGCTCCAATGTTCTAAATAAATTTCTCAGATATTTCGTCACTTCTTTTTTGGTAAACTATTTCTTAAACTATTTCTGACATCTCTAGGATCGAGTAAAACGTAACTATTGGCCAATGCACTGTTTTAAGCGACATCATAGTTGTTGCATAACTCAACATCTACCCTACCTTTCATTTAGTTGTAAACTGTGAACATTTCTAGTTTCATTTGTGTTAAGGATTTATTGCACAATCTTTTTGCTGTTGTTGTTTGTGTAGCCAGGAATTCATTTTGTAACACATGCTGACCTTGAACTCACATGATCCTCCTGTTTCAGGTTCCTAAGTACTGTGACTGGGGCACCACCATATCCAGCCTCATTATCTATCTTACCATCATAGTGTAATGTTAACAGTACCAAAACTACTTTGCTTTTCTTTGGCATCCAGGAGGCCAATGTTATATCATTCTGAAATCCAAATATTGTACTATACATGTCTCTGTTGTGAATGTACAACATTTATTTTCAGGAATCTTGACTTTGTTTTTTGTGAATAGTTCCTGTGCTGGTAAACTGGTATACTTCTAGCAAATATAACATTGAAGGGTAGCTGGTTGTGGTGGTCAGGGTTTGCAATAGAAATAACTTAATAGAGGCCATTTAATTTATAGGATTATTTTTGTAACAGTTATCCAGTGAGTCATATACAAAGAGAGCATAGAAAATCTGTCTGCACACGAAAAACCCAAAGAATCCATTGGAGAGCCTGGATCACACAAGCACTGTCCTTCCTCAATCCCGCTGGAGACCCTCAGCCCATTGTAAGGCCTCATGCAAGTCTGAGGTCTGTTTTTTGTATTTGTGCTGGGAAAGCCCAAAGGTCAGTGGTGGAAGCTAGAAAGTTTGTGCCAGAGGGATGAAGGACCTGTGCCAACAGGCTGAGGGATCTGGCCTAAGGCTGGGAAGCATTGCTCAGATTAACATCCAGCACACCCCTGAAAGGTATCACAAGCACCCTCAGCAACAGTGAGGTCCCAAGCTCCTCGATGATGACAACAGCTGAGTTCATATCAGGAAAGCTAGCAACACAACAAGCTTCTGCAGGAAACTAAGCAGTGCACCACCTTTTCCTCCAGCATCAGGAAGTAATTCTCAAGGGAAGGACCAGAGTACTCCCAAAGTGAATTGTAGCCATTCTCAGGAACAAGTCCTGAGACTTCAGTTCTCCCCTTAATGATGAGAACAGCCAAGTTCATCAGGCAGCCAGCATGCCAAGCTCCTCCAGGAGAATTAGCAGCACCAAGGAAAACCAACAACACCTGGGAGAACCAAGTGCCCTGTCACATCTTCTTTTCATTCTCTATTTCTCCTTTTAATTTGTTAGCAATAATCCTCAGCTGTGCCTTCCATGCCCAGCGCCATGTTGATTCAGTTCACCTGGGTGTTAGCTGAGTGCCACTTGTCGGTCCATCACACTAGTGAACCAACTGTTGAATGTGTTATTCAGGTTATTTTCTGAAATAGGTGCAACAATCTATTCCCAATGTCATACAGTTTATTACTCCACAAATAAACACGTAGTAGCTCAGTTCCAAGATGAATTTCTAAATTCAGAGTAGGTTTGCATTTACTAGGCCATATATTTCTTTTTTTTTTTTTTAAGAATGTTTTATTCTTTTTATTTTTTTTTTCTTCTTTTAGAACTTTTGTTTGTTTGTTTATTTATTTTTATGGCCGGCTGAGCCTGCCCTGAGGGCAGGGCTAGCGCAGCATGTGGTGCTGGGGATCGAACCGCGGTCCCTGCAGCCACCTAAGTTTTCCTAAGCAGGCGCTTTAGACCACTGAGCCATCCTGCCAGGCCCAAAGGCCATATATTTCTACACCATATGTTTAGAAGATTTATTTGGTATATACTGCTGAAACCTTCAACAACCATCAAATGACACAAGCTGTTCATCAATTGTCACATACACAGTGTATAAATCATGTGGCAGTTTGAAATAAAGCTTTAAAAACTGAGCCAATAGCTTGTTTTTTGTTTTGTTTTGTTATGTTTTTCTGTTTTGGTGGTCTTATTTTCATCAAAACATAGACAATTTTGATGGGGCTGGGAAGATAGCTCAGTAGAATAAGCATTTGCCTGGCAAGTGCAAGGGCCTGAGTTCAATCCCAGGTTCCACAAAAAAATCAGTCAATTAAGGCCCAGCAGGATGGCTCAGTGGTCTAAAGCACCTGCAGGCAGCTGCAGGGACCTCAGTTCGATCCCTGGCACCACATGCTGCGCCAGTCCTGCCCTCCGGGCAGGCTGAGCCAGCCATAATAAATAAATAAATAAACAAACAAACAAACAAACGTAGACAATTTTGAAAGAAACCAAATCTCTTTAAATGTTAGTTTTTTTCTAAGGGTTGGCTGGATAGCTCAGCAGATTAAAGCACCTGCTAATGCAGATTCAGCTGGGGATCCAAACCCCAGCTGCTGTGCCAGCCCCACCCCCAGGGCATGCTGAGATGGCAGTTGAGACTGAATGTGGTGGTAAACGCCCATAATCCCAGCACTTGGGAGGCTGAAAAACAGGAAGGATCACTACAATCAGATCTGCATAGACTCTGTACTAAATACATAATTCAAAATTAAAATGGAAAATAAAAATAGTGGTACATGTGTCATGTCTCTATACATCCTTTAGATTCTGATTATTAGAATGATAAGATCCTATTCTGAAGGCTTTTAGTTCAAATAGTAAGATGTCATGATCAATGTATCTTTTTTTTTTTTTAAAGAGAGGATGAGCTCTCAAAGGAGCTAACACAGAAGACAAGATACCTTACAACCGTGGGAGGAACAACGCTCCTGCTGTGAGCCAGACCTAAAGACCAAAGATCAAACAAATGCTGACTTCCCTGAAGATTAGCATCAGGGATTGATATTCTAAATAGATATCAATCACCTTAAAAGAGCCTAAAAGAGTCAGTAACCCAACCCCCAACAGGAAGAGGCCCGGTCCTGTACAAATGCCTGCTTGCTGTGTGACTTACTTCCCCATTTGGTATTGGATTTAATCAATTTTACTGAGCAATGGTGCTTGTAATCTCATTGGTTGACCATAGTTTTATCCCAACTCATGCCCATCTGAGCGAGTTCCTTTCGTTTTCACATTAGAACAGCCTCACCACGGGTTTTACTCTATAAAAGTCCCTGGAAGAGACAGTTTCCTAGGGACAACCTGCTTGGGACTCCCTCCTGTCCCTCTCTCACATAGGAGCTTTCTTTCCCCAAATAAATATATTCTATTCATAAGAAATAGAGAAAGAAAAAATAAATTACAAGTAACAATAAAATAAAAGTGTTTCAAAACAGGCTAGGAGAATAGTAACAATAATGAATACATTGTTATCTTGGTAGTAGTTATTTGCAGTAAAAGATATAGGCAAGAAAATTTGTCCAAACAATATTAGCACAAGCACAAATCTTTGTTTTGAATGAACTAAGAGAAACAGGATGTATAACTATCTTAACTATCATATGCACATAAATATGTTTCTTCTCCTTTCCTTTCTTTTCCCCTTCCCCCATCCCAGTTTCTTTTCTCTTCTGAATAGTTTCTTTCAAATTCATAACACCTGTTATACATTTGGATCTTATGTTCATTCAGCTTCTCACACTAGTGAGACAATATGATGTTCATACACATGAGTCTGATTCATTTCATTTATGAGTGTGGCCTTAAGTTGCACCTATTTACATATAAAATATGTTTTGTTATATAGGAATATGACTCAAGTCATAAAAAGAATAAGCTTGAGACTTCTTATAGGTAAATGTATTTTTGAGTATTACTATTGATGTATATGGAATATATTAGTTATTTTCTATTATTAATGTGTTTCAAAACATCTTGTAGTACATCTTCTTTTACAAATAATTTCCAACATTGAATCATGGCACTGACATTCCTTTGAATAAATTTCATTCCTGGCAAGAATCTAATAACATTCTCTGGCCTAGTTCTAACATTGATGTTTCAGGTATTCATTATCATCTTACAGCGTTTGGTAGTCAAATATTTATTTCCATTACAGACATTTTCCTCATCTGAGTCAAGGTCTTCATTCTGAACTTCTGTCTTCGTATCTTCTTAACTTCTTTGGCTTATGTGATCCATAGAATCATTAGTAACCAAGTCACTGGAAGACTTGCTTTCCTCTTCCCAAAGTTATAAAAGTGGATTTTCATGTGATATTGTACTTAACTGGACTAATTCTACATGAAAAAAATCAAAAGAAAAATTTAAGAAAACAAATTATAAACACATAAAAATGTAACATTGTACATCAAATGAGTAAAATCACCCATTTACACTTTGATACACTTGCATAAACATTGCTGGGCCTAGATAGAAAAGGCAAAGATTGTTTCCTGTACTCCTCCTGGGCAGCTACTTGAGATACACAGCCGTCTACCTTTATGGTAATGTACATATGAGTGTGTTATTATTTGGGTCTGGATGTCCCCCCAAAGCCTCATGTTTCATGGTGATCATGGTGATCCTCCTGGTTTACAGTCTCCCCAGCACTGGGATTACAGGTGTGCACCACTATATCCAGACTCTGGCCAGCTCATGTCATGAGGGCGGGCACAGCATGTTGTGCCAGGGATTGAACTGTGGCCTGTATGCTTACCTAAGCTTGCCTATACAAGCACTTTAGTCTGCTAAGCTGTCTCAGCAGCCCTAGAGTTTGTGATTGATTCATGATACCTGTGTGCAATATAAGGAAGGGAAGGAGGCTTGCTCTCCTCACTTTTTTGCTCTTGTTGCTTTTGCTGTGACACCACTCTACCTTGGAGTCACCTGATTATACATGGAAACCTCCACTATGCGCTAAACAAATCTTTCCTTCCTTAATTCTGGGCAACAGGTATTTTGTCTCAGCAATGATAGACAAGTAACTAAAATAGAGCACAGAAGTGAAGCGTTTGAAAGGTTTACAGATGTTACTTGAAAGAGAAAAGCTAAAATGCCTTAGGCTATTTCTGGTCAGCGCTCAGATCAGAAAACCAGCGAAGATCAGGCGAGGAGGTCTCTACTCCGAGAGGACTGCATGGGCTATTGGACTCCAGATAATATATGCTATGGCTTGGCAAAAAGCCATTTTGCTCTTGTTCAGAGTTTTTGCCTGAGACTAAGAGTAAAGGCAAAAATTAGTGAACTAATTAGTGGACTAATTAATCTGGAAGAGATTTCAAAACAGTCAAATGTTGAAGAGGTAGCATGATTATTTTGGGGGGTCTTTAGCTAGACTGATGTCGCAAATCAAGAGCGAAGAGTCTAGTAGGATGATTTAAAATGTGAGTTTTGCCAGTAAAGCTGTGGATTGCAAAGGTGGAGGTGAGAAGGGACAGGAGAATAGAAAAGATGGCCTGAGGGAATCACAAGAAGCAGCCAATCTCCACCTTTTCCAGCCTCCCAACTGCAAAAGCTAGGCTGCAAAAGTGAAAGAGCACCGTGTTTCAGAATGGCAGCAGGCACACTGTATGCCAGACTGGTGAAAGCACCCACATCAAGTTCCAAAATGGCATTGGCCACCTCGGGTTCCAGAATGGGGCAGCACAGAAAATTTATTCATTGGAATCAGGGTTAGAGTGCTCAGTGATTTAGGCACTCAACCCTTATTGCCAAGAGAGAGGAAAGCATGGCTACTGTGCCAGTGTCAGTGGAGCTTGGCATCATCCATTAGGCATTGGCTTTCAGTGAATACAGAATTCAAGAGCTCTGCAGTTAAAAAGGTTGCCCCCCAGATTTCAGAAGAAGGCCCGGGAGGCCAGGTAGTGTGCTCCTGAGGGGACAGTATATGAAGCTGTGAAGGTAGCCAAAGGAGCAGTGGAGACCCCAGAAACCTAGAACATCCAGAATACGGAACACCTGAGGAAACCTGAAAGGAGAGAGCAAAGCCAGCCTATGAGAGATGCCATAGGGGTGGAGCCTCCCAAATCTTTTCATTTTTAACTTTTGGTACTAGGAATTGAACTCCTGACTTTGCCTCCCCAATCTTTGGAGCTCACAACTTGACAGAGATTGAAATAGGTGCAATAAGTTGATTCACAACATCACACAGTTTATTGCTGCACAAATATGAACTGCATGAGGGGACCCAGTCTCAAAAATAAATAAAGTAAAACTAGAAACTTAAAACAAACTGCTCTTAGAATCTTCTTTCTTGAAAATATTGTATATTTTTAATTGAAGAAGACTCCAGAATTTATCATGTCCAAGGATCATAACAACCTTATTTCCATCTAGAGACCTTATTATATCAAAGCCTTTGAGAGTATTGCAGAAATGCAAATTGCCATAAACTAGCTAATTCAGGGCTGCAGTAATAATTTCAAATATATTTTGACTTATTTATCTTTAAACCAGTAATTTTTTTATTGAATTAAAGCTGAAAGCAATAACAGCAAATTCTTGCCATTGTAGTTATCCACAAAACCTAGTATCACACTCAAACTTACAAAAGAGGGTAAAAAATCAGTCTTTGTTCTTATCTTTCAACATCAAAGAAAATGTTGTTTAAAAAGATACAGGGTGAAGTTCACAAAAGACCTTGCATTGATTGCTCACTATCAAATTCTGTGTGTTCCATTGCTAAGACTGCAAACGATGACTCTCATCTTATGGGATCTGCAGTACAAATCAAAAGAAAAAAATATGCAGTTAAATCAACTACAGATTCCCCTGATGTTTTTTATTTATTTTACTAACATCAGAAGTCTTAAGAAGATACTATAGTTCTGAGACAGGCCTAATTTAAACATCATAGAGTGAATCATAATCTGTCAAAAATAAAGTGTTGTTGTTTTAGTTCTCTTTTAAAATGCCATAAATGCCGGGTGTGGTGGTGCATGCCTGTAATCCCAGCACTTGGGAGGCTGAGGCAGGAGGATTAGTGTGAGTTCGAGACCAGCCTGGGCTACCAAGGTGAGCTCAAGGCCAGCCTCAACTGCATAGCGAGACCCTGTCTCAAAAAGACTAAATAAATAAATAAATAAATAAATAAATAAATAAATAAAATGCCATAAAATAATCTTCAAATGTTAGTGTAATTCAATTAAAATTCTTAATTGTTATGGCTTGTGTCTAGATGTCCCCAAAGCCTCTTGCAGTCATGGGGTGGGCTTCTTCAGGTTATGTTTGATTCATGGTCCAATGTTGGAATTATGGGTATGAGGGTCACAATTTGCATATAGTGTAGGAAAAAGAGAGAGGCTTGCCTGCGCACCTTTTGGTCTTGCTGCTCTTGCTGTTTTCTGCTGCCATGAACTGCTGCCCTCTGCCATGTTCCACTCTGCCTTGAGCCAGGCAAAGCAGAGCTCATATACTGTGAGCTAAATAAACTTTTCCTTCCTTAATTAGGGGTGTCAGGTATGTTGTGTCAGCAATGAGAGAAAAATAACCAAGACACTAATAAAAGACTTTTAGGCTTCAGAATTTAATCTTGGTTTTTTAAAAAACAAATCCTTTCCATTTCAGTCTGTATTTTGTATTTCAGTTCCAGACAGGTGAGCTTGGAATCTTCACTGAGGACTCTCCGCCCCCTCCCACCCACCTACCCACCCAGTAACTCTTAAATTCCTTACTTAAGTCTCCCCAGTTCAAGGCATCTTTCTAGAATCTTCTTTTCTAGAGAATGTCAAAGACCAATGTTCTGAAATAAAGGATGTAGAATATAGACTTTATTTTACAACCAGTGAGAAAAGACTAGCGATAATTAAGTAAGAAAAGGGTTTTTCAAAGGTGGCTAAATCTAGGGTGTGTGGTGTTTGGACTGATTCATGTTGTGGTGCTAGGGTTAGGCTGCTGTACCCTGGACGTTAGTGATACACCCTAAGGGTGCCTGCGCTGGAGAGATTATAAGGGACAGAAAGAGGGTTGTTGCTTGTCGCTGCCTTCTGTGTTCTGTGACCTGTTTCCCCTCTGCGATGCCCCTCTGCTATGCCACCCTGCCTTGGAGACTGCTAGCTATGAACTGAAACCTCTACAGACTGAGAGCCAAAATGAACTTCACCTCCTTTAACTGGATGTAGTATTTTGTTTCAGTAATAAGAAAAGTAAGTAAGACAACTAGCTTATAAATTTCCTAGCTAGGGATATAGTTCAGCACATGCCTGGAAAGCACAAGGACTTGGATTTGATCCTTGGTACCACCATTGTGCCGGCCACCAAAATGGGGCATGATGATGCACTGGAGAGGCTGACACAGAAGGATCACTGCAAGTCTGAGCCATGTAGCGTGACCCTGTACTCAGTAAAGATTTTTTTCTTTAGATTTCTTGACTGTATTGCAGTGCTGGGCCTAGTAAGGTGAAGATATGTTTGAGAAATGTGAATTAAATTCTGAGTAAATAAATAAGAAATTGGTTTAATCAATAAATCTTATCATTAAAAAAGAAAACTTCTTTGTGCTGGCCCTGCCCTGTGATCAAGTTCCAGGAAGGATGAAAACAGGAGGATCATTCTGCGTCTGAGCTGCATAATGAGACCCTGTAGCAAATATATAGACAAAAAAATTTTTTCTTAAGAAATCTTTTAGGGGATATAAAACAAATTTTGCATTACTTATATTGTTACTTTTCCTCCAATTACTGATTATTGTGATATAGCATATACCAATGTGCTAGCTGTATTTCTGAAAGTAAAATAAAGTTTCAACTGTATTGTAATAAAATATTGAATGCAAAATACAATTGTGATAATTTAATCTTAATACATAGTACTGATGATATACATCAAAAGTTAGGTCTTCGGAAGGCTTATTCTTTTAAAAAATTTTCTATGTCACTTTACATGTTCTATTTTACTTAATGGGTATCATACTTGTAATTCAGCTCTTTGTCCCTCTTTTATGAAGCACTGGTCAGAAGGAAAGCTAGGACGCCAGTTGTTATGGCAAGTGGTTAGTGACTGTGGAGGAAGCAAGGTCCAAACTTTGTAATTGCCAGGCAGTATACCAGATGGTGATGGAAGGAAGAGGAAGAGTAGAAAGATGACAGTGACAGAGACAGAGCAAATGAAAAACTTTGGTTTGGAGATACGGTTAGATTGCAATTCTATAATTTGAGGTAGAGTGTGTATTAAGCTATTTCTTTAAATATCTTCTACACAAGAAATGCATGCGGTGTTCTTGGGTATAAGAAAGAAATCTACAAGATCTTTTATAATTTTACAAAATCATTTATACATTATCCAAAGGGATCTCTTTAAAATATATGTAACTTGGGGCCTGGCAGGATGGCTCAGTGGTCTAAAGCGCCTGCTTAGGAAAGCTTAGGCAGCTGCAGGGACCGTGGTTTGAACCCCGGCACCACATGCTGCGTCAGCCCTGCCCTCAGGGCAGGCTCAGCCGGCCATAAAAATAAATAAATAAATAAATAAATAAATAAACAAACAAAAGTTCTGAAACAAGAAAGAAAATAAAATTTAAAAAATAAAATGTTTATATATATATATATATATATATATATATATATATATGTAACTCTTCTGCTGAAAGCTTTTCATTTTACTTGGAATATAATTCAAATTCTTAGGGCCAGCAAGATAGCTCAGCAGACTGAGTATCTGTTTAGGCAAGCACAGGGCCTGGAGTTTTATCCCCAGCACCACATGCTCTACAGGCCCTGCTCCCAGTTGCACTGGACTAGCCAGTGAGAACAGGCATGATGGCTCACACCTGTAATCCCAGCGCTGGGGAAGCTGAAAACAGGAGGAGCATGACCTAGTCTGAGCTGCATAGTGAGACCTGGTACCAAACACATTAAAAAAAAAAAAAAATCAAATTCTTTCCATGGCCCACAAGACTTTACATGATTTGTTATCTCTCTGTCCCTGTCTATCTGTCTGTCTCTCTCTGTGTCTCTCTTTTGTTACAAATAACTTTCTGATCTCAAATACCCAAGCATTCTTCCTGCATGATTAATTCATTGAATGGTTATTAATTCATTCATGTAAAAGTCACACTTAATTTTACTTTTTCTTTACTATCCACTTATTTATTTATTTCCTTATTACTTATTTAAATGTATTGGTATGATTTAGGTATACACAATGATCATATTCACTATAGAGAATTTGTAGTTAGACATGATATGTTCTGATTCTTTTTTTACCCCATTCTCTTTTTTCAAATCCCTTTCTCTTCTCCATTCAGAAATCTGTTTTATTTTATGCTTCTTTTCTCATTTTTTCTCCCCCCATCTCTTGTTCCCTTTTCCTTTTGAAAATGTCTTCCTATTTCACATTACTCACTGTACTTTTTT
Source organism: Myocastor coypus (assembly GCA_004027025.1). Taxonomy (NCBI): domain Eukaryota; kingdom Metazoa; phylum Chordata; class Mammalia; order Rodentia; family Myocastoridae; genus Myocastor; species Myocastor coypus. The sequence goes on along the minus strand of PVJA010003859.1, from coordinate 19,740 downwards.
ATTTTTATTCATTTCTTCAGTTTTTCACAGCAGTGACATAATGCAATATTTACACTCATGGGTTTCATTTAATTTACTTATGACTATAATTTCATCTTATCCATTTAGCTGTAAATGTCTTAATTTTATCTTCCTTTACAATTAAGTAACACTCTGTTATATATTTATATAGAAAAAGACTAAATTTTTTATCCATTCATTGGTTGATGAGCATTTGGGTTACTTCCAAGATTTGGCTATTATATGCTGTGACACTACAAACATGGGTGTGCATATTTTTCTGTGCTTTTAATTCTTCCTGGAAGATACCCTTGAAAGAGGAATAGCTGGGTCAAGTGGAACCTCTAGTCCTAGATTTTGAGGAGTTAATTTCCACAGTGGTTGCCCCAGCGTATACTTCTACCAACAGTGAAGTGTTCCTTTTCCTTCATAGTCCCTTCAGTATTTGTTATTAGTGGTTTTCTTGATAATAGCCATTCTTTCAGGAGTGAGATGGAATGTCAGTGTTGTTTTAGTGTGAGTTCTTGAATGACCAGTGATGTGCAACATTTTTTATATATTTATTTGTTGTTTATCCTTCTACTGAGAAATGTCTATTCCTCCAAGATGCCCACTTCTTGACCGGGTCTTTAAATGAGGGGGGGTTGACTTTTTAAATATAGTTCTGGGAATATTGGCCAGAGCTATTAGCTATGAGAAAGAAATAAAGATGGGAAAGGTAGAAGTTAAATTATTATTATTTGCACATGTTGTGATACTCTACATGGAAGACCCCCAAATACCACCAGCAGACTTGTATAACTGATAACAAGACTCAAAAACAGCTGGACACAAAGTCAACACTCAAAAATGAATAATATTGCTGTATATAGGCAACAAATCACAGAGAGAAAAATTTGAGGAACAATATCTTTCACAATGGTATCAAAAAATGAAATACTTAGGAGTCAATCTAACAAAGGATGCAAAAGATCTCTACATTGAAGACTACATACTATGAAAAAGGAGATCTAAGAGGATATCAGAAAATGGAAAATGACCTTTACTTTTGTATAGAAAGAACCAACATAGTGAAAATGGCCATACTCCACAAACTGCTAAATAATCAAAATCAGAATACCATTAGCATACCTCACAGAACTAGAGAATATACTCCTAAAATTCATTTGGAACTAGAAGAGACCTAGAATACCAAAAGTAATTCTTGGCAGCAAAGGCAACTCAGGGGGGTCTCACAATACCTGCCTTGAAATTATATTGCAAGGCTGCTATGATAAAATAGTATGTTGCCCACCATCACAGAAAGCAGGGAGGTATCCGAGAGCTACAGGGACCTGGTGAGTCCTGTCTCACTCTCACCACTGTCACTGGAGCTTTGTTGAGCTTCAGCCTCCCCTCCGCAATGAACATGGGAGCCTTGGTGAGCCTGACTCTGATCATGTACCATCACAAGAGCCTTGTGGAGTTATGGCCACTATCATCTTCAGAGCCTTCTTAAGCTGTTGTTTCTCCCTTTTTCACTAAGGTAAAAGCCATACCGAACCCCACACAATAGGATATTTGGTAAGCCAACTCTGTTTCCCCACTGTCACAGGAGCCTTGCTGAATTGCACCGTGCCTCCCTCACATCAATGCTGAGTCCAGGCGAACCTTAGGACCGTCAAAAACATCAAAATATAGGAGCGGAAAGCAATCTCACCTCCATTCCCACCAAGAACAAGTCCAAGAGACAAGGAAACAAGGACATAGAAGAACTTGGAAGTCATACAACTGAAATTTGTGATGAAGTGATAACACTGAAGTAAATAAACAACTGCATCAGGATATAGAAGAAATGAAATCAGAAATAATCTCTCAGGTCAAAAAAGAAATGACAGCAATCATGAAAGAACTGCTCAACACATATAAAGAAGAGATAGATAAAAAATAATGGACAACAAAAAATGATGGAAACACTGAAAACAATAAATACAGGAAAGAATTAGAATGCATGAAACAGATTCAAACAAACAAACAGAAAGAAACAGATTCAAACAGATATTCAGGTAATTAAGAATTTAATTGAAAACTGGAAAAACCAGTTGAGTGAAACTCGAGATATATTTTAAGACTTTGAAGACAGTATTATAGCTAGTGAATATGAAAGGAAAGATCTCTTTAAAATAATAAGGAAGCCACAGGTGGTGGCCCACACTTGTAATCTCAGCACTCAAGGGAGGCTAAGGGAGGAGGATTGTTGTGAGTTTGAGAGCAGCCTGGGCTACAAAGTGAGCTCAAATTCAGCCTGAACTGCATAGCAAGACTCTATCTCAAAAATAAACAAACACAATGCAAAATATCAAGAAACTAGGAATAACAATTTTGAAGCTGCAATATGATGCGAAGTAAAACAACATAAGACTAATAGGTGTCAGTGAAACAGCAGCAGACAGCACAAATAACATAGAGAGACTCTTTGCAGAAGGAGTAGAAGAAAATTTCCAAATCATGGGAAAAGAATCTGATGAAAAAAATAACTGATGCATATAGAAATCCAATTAGCCATAGTGAAAATAAATCAAGAACTAGATATACAATAACCAAGATCCTAGAAATTCAGCAAAAGAATAGTATTTTAAAAACTCATAGAAAAAAATAACCAGATTGTGTATAACTAAAAGCCCATCAGAACTCTGGCAGATTTCTGAACACAAACCTTCAAATCCAGAAGAACTTGGAGTGAAGTATTTCAGCTCCCAAAGAAAAACAACTTTCAAGTCAGATTGATGTACCCTATAATACTATCTCTCAAATTTAATGGAGAGATAAGATACTCCCATAATAAAGAACAACTGAAGAAATTCATGACCACCAACCCAACCTACAAAGAGTACTGACAGATATTGTAGAAAGAGAAAAAAATAACCACAACTTCAAGAACAACAACAGAAAGGAATAACTAAGCAGAGAAAATTAAATAGAAGGGAAATGTAGGGAACTTCAGCAGGAAAATAACATGACAAAGATAGGCCAATACATATCAGTTACAATTATCAATGTAAATGGCCTTAATTCACCAGTAAAACAGACTAGTAGACTGGACCAAGAAAAAAAGCCAACAATATTCTGTATACAAAAAAACACATTTAACTCTAAAGGAAATTCATAGACTGAAAGTCAAAGGATAGGAAACTCTACTCCAGGAGACAGGAACCTAGAAAGAAGAAGGGATAGCTACTCTGGTTGATAACAATATCAATTTCAAACAAAGAATGACTAAAGGAGATAAAGAAGGTCACTACATCCTTGTTAAAGGAAAACTGCAAGAGGCAAAAATAACCCTAAATATATATGTACCCAATGTAAGAACACCCAACTACGTGAGACATATTTTAACAGACATAAAAATCAAATACAATAGTAATGGGGAACTTTAACACCACAATGTCACAAAGACATAGATCACCTATGCAAAAAAAGAGTCCACGAAGAAATAACAGAATTGAACCAAACTTGCAAAGAAATGGTTTTAGTAGACCCTTACAAATTGTTCCACTCAACAGCATGAGAATACACATTTTTCTCAGCTGCACAAGGGATGTCCTTTGATAGACCATGTACTAGCACATAGAGCATGCTTAAGTAAATACCAAGTAATTGAAATTATCCCATTCATATTATAGGAACATAGTAAAATGAAACTGGAAATCATTAAAAAAATAACAAAAATAATACAAACACATGGAAATTAAATAACCTTCTGAACAATCAGTGGATCACAGATGAAATTGAAGAAATAATAAAACAATATTTACCATCAAATGAAAATACAGACACAACTTAATGAATTCTCTGGGATGCAATGAAAACTGTCTTAAGAGGGAAATTTATAGCAGTAAATTCTCAATTCAGCAAAACAAAAAGAGCCCAGATACACAATCTTACGCTGTACCTCAAGCTCCTAGAAAAAAAAGAGCAAGTCAAGCCAAAAGCTCCAAAAGGCCGGAAATTATAAAGATCAGAGCAGAAATTAATGCAATGGAGATGAAGACAATAGAAAGAATCAATGAATTGAAGAGTTCACTCTTTGAAGGAATACATAAAATTGATAAGCCCATAGGCAATCTTATCAAAAAAGGAAAGAAAAAACTCAAAATCATGCAATAAGAAACCAAAAGGATGAATCACTATAAACCCTATAGAAATTTATTTTTTTGTTGTTGTTTATTTATTTTTATAGCCAGCTCAGCCTGTCCTGAGGGCAGGACCGGCGCAGCATGTGATGCCAGGGATTGAACCGCGGTCCCTGCAGCCACCTAAGCTTTTCCTAAGCAGATGCTTTAGACCACTGAGCCATCCTGCCAGGCGCCCCCCCTATAGAAATTTAGAAGGTCATCAATATCTACTTCTAAAATCTTTACTCTCATATGATGAAAAACACAAAACAAATAGATTTCTGGATACATATGAATTACCAAAGCTAAGTCATGAAGATATAAAAATTCTGAATAATGCAATATCAGTGAATGAAACTAAAAATATAATAATAAAAAACTATGAAGAAAAGCTCCAGTCCTGATAGATTCACAGCTTAATTCTACAAGAAATTTAGAGATCTAATGCCAACTATTCTCAAACTCTTTAATAAAATTGAAAGAGAAGAAATTTTCCAAAACTCATTCCTGGAGGCAAGTATTACTCTGATACCAAAGCTAGAGAAAGACCAGGCCTAAAAAGAAAACTAAGGGCTGACCAGATAGATCAATGCATTAAAACACCTGCTTAGACAGACACAGGGCCCAAGGTTTGATCCCTGGTGTGCTATGCCAACTCTGGCCCCAGGTGGCAATTGAGATTGGGTCTAGTGGCACGTGCTGCAATCCCAGCACTTTGGAGTCTGAAAACAGGAGAATCACTATGAGTCTGATCTGTGTGGTGTGACCTTGTAGAAGAAGAAGAAGAAGAAGAAGAAGAAGAAGAAGAAGAAGAAGAAGAAGAAGAAGAAGAAGAAGAAGAAGAAGAAGAAGAAGAAGAAGAGGAGGAGGAGGAGGAGGAGGAGGAGGAGGAGGAGGAGGAGGAGGAGTGGGGGGAGAGAGGAGGACGGGGAGGGGGAGGAGAAAAAGAGAGAGAATATTGGCCAATCTCATTCATGAACATCGATACAAAAATCTTCAATAAAATATTAACAAATAGAATGCAGCAAATCATCAAGATGCTTATATAACATAACTAGGATTCATCAAAAGAATGCAGGGATGGCTCAATATACACAAAACCATAAATATGATCTACCACATCAACAGAGCAAAGAACAAAAATCACATGATCATCTCAATAAATGCAGAAAAACTTTTGACAAAATCCAGCCCTCAATCACGATAAAAACCCTCTAGAAACTGGAGATGATCTTTTTATCAATCTGATAAAAGCCATCTATGACAAACCAACAGTGAACATCATACTAAATGAACAACACAAAACCTTCACTTTAAAATCAAGAACAAGGGAAGGATGTCCACCATCACCACTCCTCTTCAATATGCATCTGTGTGGTGGTTAACATTGTGTCAACTTCAGATATCACAAGCTTGGCTGCATCCGCTTGGGGATACCAAGCCCTTGGGCATGGAAACCCTGACCCTAAGGTGGGGAAGGTCCACTTGAGAATGACTCAGTACTTATAGGGAATATAAAGAGGTTGAGGAAGGCTTTTGTGCACCACTTCGATGGAGACTCTTCATCCATGGAGCTGTGCCACTTCAGAGGAGCATGAATCTTCACAGCAGCTATCACCACTTTCTCAGAGGAGCTTTGGTCTTTGCAGTCAGCATAGGACGAAGAGAGAGAGAGAGGCCTGATAGACACTGCAGCTGCTGCTCTTCCTGTGCTCTTCATTGTTTTTTGCCCACATGAATTGCTGCTATTTGCCTTGCAGCCAGAGGGAGTATGGACTGAAACCCCCACTAACTGTAAGCTAAATAATCTTTGCCTTCCTTAATTTTGGGTGTTGGGTGTTTTGTCCCTTCACTGAGTGAAAAGTAGCAAAGACAATCTGGTTACATTAGAGAAAACAATTAGACAAGAGAGAGAAATAAAATAATGATGGGAAAGAAGTAAAATTATCATTATTTACAGATGACATGATACCTACATAGAGGACCCATAAAACTACTCCCAGAGGATTGTAGATTTAATAATCATATTCACTAACATGGCAGGATACCAAATCAATACTCAAAAATAGCATGTCTGTACTCAGTGAAAGTAAACTCACTGAGAGAGAAATTAGGGAAACCACATCTTTTAAAATAATATCCAACAAAGTGAAATACTTAGGAATCAACATAACAAAGGAAGTAAAACACTTGTATAGTGAAAATTACAGTACTCTGAGAAATGAGATCAAAGATGATTTCAGAAAATGGAAAATATTTCTTGCTCCTGGATAAGAACCAACATTGTAAAAATGGTCATACTCTCAAAGTTGTTATATTCAGTGAGACCCTAACTAAAATATTCTTAGCATAGACCTCACAGATCTAGAGAAAATATTTCTAAAATTCATTTGGAACCAGAAGAGATTTACAAAGGGTGAAAACAATCCTGGAAAACAAAGGCAAGACAGGAGGCATCACACTCCCTGGCTTGAAATTATAGCACAAAGATACTGATATAAAACAGTACGGTACTGGCAAAAAAAAAAAAAAAAAAAAAAAAAACCTGAGGAACAGACTAAAAGATTCAGACACAACTGCAAATGCACCCATTCACCTTGTCTTTACAGAGGGGCCAAACATGTTCACTGGAAGAAAAATAGCTGCTTTAATAAATAGTGCTGGAAAAACTGACTCAACAGGTCAAAGCTTAAATTATGCCCATGTCTATCACAATGCACTAACTGAAGTCAAAATGGATCAAAGATTTAGATATTAAAATTGAAGTACTAAATCTTCTGGAGGAAAAAAAAGATAGAAATTTGAAGACATATGGATAAGCACAGAGTTCATGAGTAAAAAGTAAACTCAATGGGAAATACTTCAAGGAATCAACAACTAAGATCTCACCTTTTTGAAAAGCTTCTGTACATCAAAAGAAATCACCAAAAGAATATAAAGAGAACACATGAATTGGAAAAAAAATTATAGCTGACCATCCCTCAGACAAAGGACTTCTATCTAGAACATATAAACAATTAAAGAAAATCAAGTGTCCCAAATTCAAATACCCAATCCAAAAATGAGTATCTCAGATGAAGAAATACAACTGAAAATAAATATATGAAAAAATGTTCAACATCGTTAGTCATTCAATAAATACAAAACAAAAAAACACTGAAATTCCATCTCACCCCAGAAAAATGGCTGTAATGAAGAAGTCAACCAATTTCAAATGCTAGATGGGGTGTTCACAAAAACGAACACTTCTCTATTGTGGACGGCAGTGTAAACTTGTAGAACCACTATGGAAATCAGTGTGGAGATTTCTCTAAAAGCTAGGGCTCAAGGTCTCACTCAAACTGCCTATTCCCCTCCTTGGTATTTTTCAAAATGAACTCAAAACACCATGCCACAGTGCGGTTCATGAGATAGCTCAATGGACTAAGTGCCTGGTTAGCAAAGCACAGGGACTGGTGTTCAATCCCTAGCACCACATGCTGTGCTGGAGCGTGCTGAACAGGCCACCAAGACTGGGCATGGTAGTGCACATCTGTTATCTGAGCACTGGGGAGGCTGAAAGCAGGAGGATTATTAGGACTCTGAACTGTAGTAAGAACCTGTACCAAATATATTTTTTTAAAACCATTTGCACTCATTTATAATAGCACAATTTGTCATAGCTAAATCTCGGGGATTAATCCGAATGAGGAATGGATAAAAAAGATATATTTTTATTTAAAATGATAAATTTCAGGCTTTTATAAATAATAAAATATTAAAACTGTGTAACTGGGGAGAAAAGAAACTAGAGCACAGGATTAATGGGACAGATTAGAGGATTCAGAAACAACTGCAAATGCACTCAGCCACCTCATCTTTGACAAAGGGGCCAAATAGGTTCACTAGAGTAAATATAAACTCGTTAGTAAGTGATGAGGTGAAAGCTGGTATTCTACATGCTGAAGACTAAAACTAAACTCACAATAATCACCATGCACTAAACTAGAACTGAAATGAACCAAATGCCTAAATATTAGAAGAGAAACATTAAATCCACTGAAAGATAAAATAGACCCCTGGAAAACATAGGTATAGTCAGACTTTACGAACAAAACCAAGATTGCATAGGAATGATTACAAAGAATCAATAACTGGGATCTCATCTGTTAAACAGCTTTTGCACAGCAGAAGAAATCACCAATGAAGTAAAAAGACAACTAAGACAGTGGGAAAATAATTATGCCCACTGCTCATACAACAACAGACCAATATCTAGAACATATAAAGAACTTGATCTTACTTTCATATATCCCATATGGAAAAATCCTCTCCTCCTTATCATCAAATATATTAAAAATTTAACTACTTTGAAGAGGAACATTTAAGCATACACTATATTTTAAAACACAGTGTATTTCTGTTGAATTTCACTGATTTGTCTTTTAATATTTATTTCCTTCTGTTGTAATTGGTTTTAAAATATATCTTAATATGTTGTAAGGTATCATTTCCTTGACTATGGAGGTAATCCCTGTTCTAGATGAAAGTATAGCAATCTTCATTATCTTGTGAATTTTCAAATTCACCTACTTACTAAAATGTATTTATAACCCCCAAAATCATGGACATTCTAATCATGTATCAGTATCAGACAATCAACGCACAAGTACAACACTTAACAGAATTAACATATTTAATTCAACAGACTTATGAAACACAACATAATAATTGTGGAACACATATTCTTTTCATACATATTTATGACATGTACAAAATTTGACCATTTAAGTGGACCTAAATCACACTTAAATGATGAAATACTATAGAGATATGTTTGCAACAATCTCATAAAGTAGATATTAATAACATGTAAGTAGAAATTCCCTTATAGGTTTACATTCTATTTTTAGTTCATTTTGTGTAGAATAAAGTTTTTATTTAATATGGATAGTCAAATATTACAATTTCATTTGTTTATTATCTTTTTGAGACAGTGTCTTGCTATGCAGTTTGGGCTTACCTTGAGCTTATTTTATAGCCCAGACTGGTCTCAAACTCCCAATGATCCTTTTGCCTCAGCCTCCCAAAGTGCTGGGATGATAGGTATGTGCCATCACACCGACAGCATAGCTTATTTAAAATATTATCTTTTTCAACTGAATATATACCTTGTATCTTTTTGCACCTATTTCTAGACTCTTGAGTCCTATACACTGACCTACCTTCATGTTTACAGAAATAACACTTTCAATTAGTGTAGTATTCATAATCTTTAGTGTAGGTAGTATAAGTCTTCCAACCTGCTTCTTGTGTTTGAAAATTGTATTAGCTATTCTAGTTCCTTTTTATATAAATTTTAGAATCAATGGTCAATTTTACAACAAAAGCCTGCTGAAATGTTCCCCAGAATAAGTTGAACCTGGAGAAAATTAGGGAATTTGACATTTTAATCTAGTTGAGTCTTCTGCTCTAATACATATCACTTCATTTATCTAGTTAACTTCTCACCACAAAGCTTTATCATTTTAAATTGACAGGTCCTGAACCTTTTGGTCTTATGCCTAAGTATTTAACACAGTTGATACTATTGAATGCTATATTTTTAAATTTTAGTTTCTCATCGTTTGTTTCTAAAATATAGAATTACGGTAGATTGTTAAATAATGATCTGTTATTCTACAAACTTGCTAAATTGCTTTACTGGTTCTACTAGCTGTTTTTACAAATTCTCTTTGATTTTCACAGTCTTCTGCAAATAAATACAATGATTTTTTTTTTTTTATCAATCTCATACTTCTTTTTCTTACCTTTTCACTAACTAGAATATTTAGTAAAATGTTTCATGGAAGTGGTTATTTGCACTATTAGGTACACAAGTTAATTGTAGGATTTTTAAAAATAGGATATTTTCTGCATCTATTGATATGATTATTTTAATATGATAGTAAATTAACTACATTGATCAATTTTCCAATAGTTTAAGGCAACCTTGCATTTGAAGGATAAGCTCCCAATGTCATGACTTATTATCCCCTTCTTACACTGCTCGATTTGATGTTCTGGAATTTCATTTAGCATTTTTGCAAGTAGATGTATGATTATCAGCCTGTCATTCTCTTTTCTATAACACCTTTTAATTTTAATGCCAAAATATATGTATTTGAGAAGCCAATTATAATTTCAAGGTAAAAAAGATATAATTTATACATTTACCTTACATACATAAACAAAAGGCAGGAGTTTCAGTTCTTAGATGTAATGCTTTATCTTTAATTTGGGCAGCTCACCAAATTTTGTTCTAGTGTTGTGTTCATCAGGCTATGATCCAAAATTATTGAGCCAAGATTTTTAGGGAAAAACCCTTTCTAGGATCTTGATTCTCTAATTACTCTTCAGTGATGGAGCTGTCCCCATCATTAATTCTTAACAGTGTGTTGTGTTTCTTTAAACTTTATCCTGAGAAGCAGTTATCATCTAGTTCTTTGGTTTTCAAACACATAGATAAGCTGTTCCTTGAATCACTTGATTTATTGCTATGTTTTCCTAATAGTTTTGTGTGATTGTCATAGTGAATTGGATGTCCATTTAACAAGTCTTTATTAAAGTTAGAGCGTTCCAAATAGTGATTTTTTTTCATTGTTTTATGTCCCTTATCAGATGAGCATCCTCCGCTTTGACTTTGGGTCACCTTAGAGTAATCAGTCATGTCAAACTGAGTTTGTGATCCACTGAATGATATGCATCTACCTTAATCAGTACCTTTCATAACTCCTCAAAGTAGATAAAAATATTCACTTCTGCCTGAAGGTCTTTAATAGTTAAATGTGCTGCACTGATTGAATAATACCACTAGCCAAATTAGTATCATCAGTATTTGCAGTAATCTCTCTGCTAAGTAGTATTTTTACTCAGAGGTGGCTAGCATTCAATAAAGATATCAAACATAATTGAAATGGAGAATTCTGATTATCTTCTAGAAACAGAAAGCTCTGGTTGACTGTAAAACAATCCTCTGTACCCTTTCTATAAAGAGGAAGTTAACATAACCAAGGCTTTCACTGACAGAGTCTGCCAGTGACTGTTCGGTACATACAGAAGGAATGGGGCAGCTATCTTCTCAAGTGGGTGGTGCTTTTGTAATCCTCAAGGCTTTCAAGTACAGATCAATAGGGACATCTTTGGGTGGTATAACTGGAACACAGAGAGCTGGAGAGGTTATGGATGTGGCTTTTACCTGCAAAACTCAAAACTCAGCATTGCTCAGGTGAAAATGTCACATGAGGCAGAAATGCCTAATACATACAGTGTAGCTTTCATCCCATTCCCCAGATGGACTGTTACCTGGTATTGGCTGGGATTATGTCCCTTTTCCCTCTAGCCTCAGTAGTGCACTGCTTAACTCACTGTTGACATTTTTCTTGTAGTTATAGAGTACCAACAATGATTCTACTTCTTCTGACTTAGTTACCTGATTAGGTCCTGCTCCATGCTGGGACCCATGTCTCATCTCAGCTCTGCCTGGCAGGCAGCCCCAGATGTATATGGCCATCCACTCTGTAATCTCCCTCTACACCAGTAATTACAGGACAAATGTCTTTAAAGGTGACCTCTACAGCTTGGCCACTTTGAGCACTGACTTTCCTGTGATACAACTGGCTTTCTGTTCACAAACTCCATCAGAATGAAAGTCAAAAGCAAGAATGCTCATGATATGACTTTTCAATAAATTCTCCAGGATTGGGCTGTTTCATCATAAACTCTGTGCCATGGGAAAAGGGATACTGAAGTTGGTACACCCAGGTGATTATCTCTGTTTCTGTCACTTCTGCCACAACCTCATCAGTAGTAAGAACATGTGTTAGAGAAAGAGTAGGTCATTTAACAAATGGTGCTGGAAGAATTGGATATTCCCATGCAGAATGAAATTTGACTCATAACTCTCACTAGTTACAAAGACCAACTCATAAAATGTTTAAATATTAGACCTGAAACCTTCAGACTACTAGAAAAAATACATTGAATATGATTTAGGACATTAAAATTAGAAAGGATTTGAGGTGTTAAGGTTTGTATCTAGTTATCACCCCCTAAGGCCTTATGTAGTGATGGAGTGGCCTCTAGTCTGCGATTAATTCATGATCCAATGCTGGGATCACAGGTGTGAGTGCTACTCCTACCTTGGGGCAGATAGCCTGAACACAACATAGGGAGAGAGACTTGCTCTGTGCCTCTGCCACTGTTCCTTTTTGCTCTTGCTGTTTTGTGCCACCATGAGCTGCTGCCTTATGCCATGTGCCATTCTGCCTTAGAACCAGCAGATTTGGACTGAAACCTTTGCAAATTGTGAGCTAAATAAAGCTTTCCTTCCCTAAATTTGGGTGTTGGGTATTTTGTCCCAGCAATGAGATAAAAGTAACTGAGACATGGGGGAAAAATCCCAAAGACATAGAAAACAAAAGCAAAAATAAAAAAATACAATTGTCTCAAACTCAAAGGTTCTGCTAAAGGAAGGAAGCAATCCATAAAGCAAAGGGACAACCTACTGAGCAGCGAAAAAAATTTACAAACTATTGATAAAAATATAAATTAGCATAACCATTATGGAAAACACTATTGTAACTAAATTAGAACTACCATATGAGCCAGTATTCCCTCTACTATGCATATATTGAGGAAATGAAATTAGTATGTCAGAGACATTTATATCCTTATATTTATTGCAGGACTCCTCATAGTAGCCAATAGAAACAACTTGAATGCCTATCACATGAAGAATGGATAGGAAAGCGTAGTACATATGCACAGTGAAGTAATATTCAGCCTCAAAATAAGAAAATCCTGTCATTTACGATAAGATGGATAGAAGTGAAATGAACCTGCAACAGAAAGATAGGGACCACGTAAACTCATTTGTTTGTAGAATAGAAAGTAATTGGTGCCATAGAATTTGAAGATAGCGCTTACCAGAGGCTGAGATGAGCGGGGAGGGATGAGGAAGGGTGAACCAACAGACGTTCAGTTGAGATGAGATAGAGCTACTGCACAGTAGAGTGGCGCTAGATGACAATAATGTATTGCGTATTTCAAAAAGTTAGAAGTTGAATATTTTCACCAAAAAGATGAATGTCTGAAAAGATAAACGTGCTTAACCTGACTTACACATTATAAGATATACACATATGAAAATATCACAAAGTACCTCATAAATGTATAGTTCACATATTTTAAATATTACACTAAAGACGTTCAGATTGAAAATATGCAGATTATGCCCAGAATTGGCAGTTGATGTTAAATGTAAATTATAACCAAAAATCGTGTATTACTACATCCTTGTTACAATGTGTAAAATTAAGAAAATTAATTATATTAAAAGACTATCTTAGGCTTTTCCAAATGTAAAATGATAGAATATTTTAGAAGTTTGTCAGATTCTACAGAAATTTAACACACATACATGATCCTGCCATTCCATTATCAGAATTCACTCAAGATTGAAAGCACATTTGTCATGACATACATATTCAGAGTAGCTTTATTAATTGTTCTAAATTAGAAATGACATCAAATGTGTACCAGTAGATGAATGTATGAACCAAGTCATATGATACCATACCACACAGTAGTAAAACAAATAGCTGAAACATTATGAATTGACCTAAAAAATATGTGGAGTGAATGAAGTCAGAAAACATATGCAGTTAAGATCTTTATTTAAATCTTGTGAACGGCAAACTAAACCATAAGAGAAGTGGCTCAGTCATTGTTTGTGACAAGAAGTCAAGGAGGGCCAGGAAGGAATTTTTCCAAAAGCTTTGAAGGTGGTAGATACATTATTATGATTGTGGTGGTAACTGTGTGTGAAAGTTTTTGAACATAACTTTATACTTAAATATGTGAACTACTTTCAGCAGAGCTGATAAAATCTTTTCTTTTCTTTTTTTCAGTACTGGGGATGGAACTCTGAACCTGTACTTGCCAGGCAGGTGCTTATGCTGCTGAGCTGTATCTCCAGACCAGAGCTGATAAAATATTGAACACATCAAAAATACTATGAAGGGGCCTGGCAGGATGGTTCAGTGATCTAAAGCTCCTGCTTGGAAAAGCTTGGGCGGTTTCAAGGACCGTGGTTCGATCCCCAGCACCACATGCTGCACCAGCCCTGCCCTCGGCGTGGGCTGAGCCGGCCATAGAATGAGTGAATAAATAAAGGTTCTGAAACAAGAAAAAAATAAATAAAATTAAAAAAAATACTATGAAGAAAATGGTCAAACCATGAAGGGGGAGGAGGAAATTAGCATATTGGTATAGTTTATAAAAAGGATCACAACTCAGTTAAGTATATAAACCTACAAATCAATATGAAAATGACTAACAATAGAAATGTAAAAAAATATAGAAAAATGTATAAATGTAGCAAATAGAAATTTCATGTAAAAGGAAGCATAAGTACATCTCAAATATATGAAGTTATACTCAATTTCCTCTGTATGTGAATTCAAAGTACTTTTCAAACTGGTTAAAATAAAAACATGGGACAAAAGAATAAAAAACAGTAGAAATTATTATCCATTATTGGTGTATACATAAGTTGGTATTACCACTTGGAAAATAATTTGCTATTACCCAAGAAAACTGTGCATATACTAACTCTATAAATGATTTCCTTTATTAGCCATGTATTTAAATAAATCACTGAATTTGTGATCTTATAATTAAGAATACTTACGGAATATTGTTCAAATACAAAATATTCTAGTCTACTAGTTCATTAAAAATGTAATTGATATACAATTTATTGGATATTTATACATTAATAAAATATTACAAACTTGCAAGATGAAGTACAGTACATATATCAACATGATCATACCATGAAAACAAGGTTGAACGAGTGTAGCAGGTTGCAGATGAATTCTTGTAAATTCTTAAACATTTCAAAAACAAGCAAAAGTACAATGTATGTTTTTCTACAGCTTACATAGGAAAGCAACATCAAAACCCAACAAATCACAACAACTATAAAAGAAAGCAAGAGAATAACTACTTCAGGATATGGTTTATGTGTGGGTAAGGAGACAATCATAGGATACATTTGAAATATGAGAATATTTTGTTTCTGGTCTGGCTATGGGAACATGGATTTTGCTTTATTACAATTACTGACTTCATACATTTATATTTGTGTATACTCTTTGCCAGATATGGTCTAATTTACAATTTAAGAATATTTATTACAAGGGATGGGAGAAAGAACACAAACCAAATAGACTGATTACAAGGTTAGAGCACCTACCCGTACAAAGTATATTTGTAAATTTGAAAATATAAACTATCATTTTTATTACTATTGTGCAAGGGATGATTGAACCCTGGGTTTTTTTTTTTTTTTTTTTTTTCTGCAAAGCTTTATTCCAGAGGGGTTAAGTCCTTCTTGGCAGCTGCCTTCCTCATGGCGGCCAGCACGTTGCTCAGCTTCTCACGCTTCCTCTTGGCCCAGATGTGCATCCCCACCCTTTTCTTGATGCACTTGAGGGTGTGTTTGTCCTTGGAGACCTTGAGCAGCTCCATGGCATGCTACTCATAGAGGGAGAAGCTGCACACCTCTTAGATCATGTACCGCACAAACTTGGTGTGTTTGGTGAGGCATCCACGGCTGTACCTCGGTTTGCTCACATTCTTAAGTCACCTTGTGGCTCCTCTTGAGGCCCACACCCATGGAATAGTGGAGGGCATGGCTACTGTTCTTCAGTGGTTGCTGTTAAACTCAGGGTCTTTGCACTGAGGCACTGTCTTAGTTACTTTTCTCTTGTTGCTGGAACAAATACCCAACACTCAAAATGAAGGAAGAAAAGGTTTATTTAGCTCACAGTTACTGGAGGTTTCAGTCCATATTCGGCTGGCTCCAAGGTTGAGTGGCACATGCCAGAAAGCAACAGTTCATGGCAGCGGAACAGCAACAAAATGGAGGCAGAGGCAGCCAACCAAACAGGGCAACAGAGCAACAGCATGAGTCTGTCTCTCTTTTTAAATTACATCAGGCTCTCTGCCTTAGCCTATCCGCCTTCGGTTACACCTATAACCTAACGTTATAGGTCCCAGAAGTACTTAAAACACATTATCCCAGGGGTCATGGATCAAGTCTCAAGCTCTAGATCAGTACTAAATCACATAATCCCAATGAATCATTGATCAAGTCTCACTCTATAGAAGTCCTCACCTCATGACGCATGAGGCCTTGGGGGAACAACTAGACATAAACCATAACAGGTATACACCCCAAACCTGTCTGCCTTTCCCTTCCTTTTGCATTCTTTCCCATCCCCTTCCCTTGCCACTCCTTCCTCTTGCTTTCTGTGCCACATCCTACTCCAGGATACTTTTGCTGTGGAACCAGCCAAGCATGGACAGAAGTCTCTGAAATGATGAGCCAAAACTAAATTTCTCTTACTTTGTCTCAAATGTCAGATTTTTTTTTTTTTTTTTGTCTCCAGGACAAGAGAGTTGATTGATAAAGCCTTGCATAGTGCCTAACCTGAAGTAAAACTCAATGATTAGTACTTATCTTCAACCTTTCTCTCACTGATACACCATACCATGTAGTAGTCCATATTACATGTAAGTAGACAGCAAAAATATACTGGACATATATTCAGTGTTGATTCTTAGAATTCAAGGACCTTCCTAAATACTCTCAAAGCTTTCCTGAGCAACTTTATCTCAGAAGCAGGAGCATAGAGCAGTTAAGACTAGGTGCAACACATGCACTTTATCGAAAGGCAGATAATGTGTGATCCACACGATTTAATAGGCTTGAGTAACAAGTTTTGATGGAATTTGCATTTTTAAAATAATCAATCTCTACTGTGTTAATTAAAATGATTTAGACTTTTAGAAACACTGGTCTTACTGGTTATGATTCTAGAGTTAGGCTAATCTAGGATTAAGTGATATATATGCGTGGTTCTGCATTTCCTGGGTGTATAACTTGGGCAAGTGATCTTCTCTATGTCGCCTTGTGAAATTGGACTATCATAGTTTCTATTTCATAGGATGCTGTGAATTACACAAATTAATACATTTAAGGGACCTTAGTGCAGAACCAGTAGAGAACTTATTTTAAATTTTACTTATCATGATTAAAAACTTTGGTGATGGTTGTGATTCTGTTGAACAGTGGTTAGCTGGTGTCATTCAGGTACTTTCTGGCAAAATTCCAAATTCTCGCCATATGGATTTAGGATTAAAACTTTCTCATAATTTTTTATATATGTCTGATACTTTTATATTTTTATAGACCCTATGGCTTTCATTTCTTGCTTCTTGGGAATTTTTGTTCTTTGTTCCATATCTGATATGATTCATTTCTTTGCCATAATTTTAAGCAAAAAGCCAAAATGATCCTTTATGATTTCTTTCAGAAAAAACATGAAGTCAAGGCTATTGCATGTAATAGAATTTCAACTGATGATTTTGGGGCCACCTTAACTACTACATAGGAAACAACTTAAATTGGAAATTAGATGCTATCTGCATTGCCAGCACCACCTGGTACATTTAACCTCAACATCTTGCTTATCCCTGTTTTTTCTTACTATCTGGAATTTTGTATTTTCTCATGCTAAATCACCTCTACCAGGTTATAAAAGAAAAATCCTTAGCAAAGTTCATCATCTCTATGAGAATAACCGTGGTTACTAGTATCATATAAACTAAAATGTTTAGGAATGAATATTAAGTAGTTGTTAAGGTAGTTCTTAATTTTTTATTATTTTATTTTTTAGAATTTTTTATTTTATTTATTTATTTTTTGTTTCAGAACTTTTGTTTGTTTATTTATTTTTATGGCCGGCTCATGTGGTGCCAGGGATTGAACCTCAGTTCCTGCAGCTGCCTAAGCTTTCCTGAGCAGGCACTTTAGACGACTGAGCCATCCTGCCGGGCCCCTAAAGTAGTTCTTAAAAGAGGAGAGAGAATAATGAAAATCACCTTTATTGTCTACAATGGTTCCTGCTGTGTTCTATGGACTGTAAATAATCCCTTCAACTTACAGCTAAGAAAAATTAAGAAATTATTTTTGATTTTGTTTTCTTTCATTGGACTGTGGAATAACTATTTAATAGAAATAATTTAAAGGAAAATTATATTTTCCTTTTGATATTATTTCCTTCCTGTGCTTCCAAATAATCACAGGCTTTATTAGTAGGAATTTATGAAAACATGAAAGTTCAATGAACACTACTTTGGGTACATAAGAGTTGCAGTCAGCTTAATAAACCACTTAACCTAACTCTACTCTTAATAGTAGTTTATTGTTGCTGCCATAAGAAGTCAGAAGTACACAAAATTATCTTACAGTTTGGTAGGCTGGAAGCCCAACCTGGGCCTAAGTGGAATAAAATTAAGGTATCGGTCTGGCCTGCATGCCGGCTGGGTAAGGACCCTCCTGCCCAAGCTCCAGTACCAAAGCTATCACACATCTTGTCTGGCAACCCATCTGGCCCCCGAGCCTACCAGAATTCCTCAACTCCAGAGCTCCATCTCCACCCACGGGGCCTCATAGCAACCAGCAGCCCGACCTTTGACACATAGCTGGGCACTTCTGGAGGGGAACCAACTTAGGGGATCCATACCAAACGTCCATAGACCCTAACTGCATAACTTCACCAAAGTGCAGAGATCACTTCCATACAAAATGATAACAACAAGGAGTAAGATGCAATCTCAGGGCGCAAGCCCACCCAAATCAAATACAGGAGACACTAAACCTCTGAATCGGTAGCATCTGAGGTAGACAAGTGCAGAAACTTATAGAGCAACTGAGATCAGAGATTACATCGGAAGTAAAAACAGAAGCACATGAAGTGGAAAAACGAATGGAGAAACGTATAGAGGAAATCAGAGCAGAAATAATATCTGAGCTGTCCCAGCCCAGCCCAAACCCCACCGCTGGGAGCTGAGCCTGCGCACCCGCCGCGGGTAAGCCCCTGCGCCCCTCTGCCCCGCCTCTGCGTTCCCGCGACTAACTTCCTGTCCCAGCCCAGCCCAAACCCCACCAATGGGAGCTGAGCCTGCGCACCCGCCGCGGGTAAGCCCCTGCGCCCCTCTGCCCGGCCTCTGCGCTCCCGCGACTAACTTCCTGTCCCAGCCCAGCCCAAACCGCACCTCTGGGAGCTGAGCCCGTGCGCCCGCTGCTGGGTCAGGATCCTTGGCCTGCCTTCCCTTCCCCGCCCCGCCCGCCCCCTTTTTTTGAACCCCTCCAGCCCATGCTCCAGCACTGAACCCATCAAATAGCCCGTTTGGCAACCGTTCCGATACACGAGCCTACCAGGACTACTCAATCCCCAAGTTCCACCTCCACCTACAGACCACATCCCTCAGGATTCACAAAAGCTAGCAGCCAGAGCCTCAACACAAGAGTCAGGAACCTCTGTAGAAGAACCACCTTGGAGTCTCCAGACCAAACGCCCATAGACACAGCATAACATCACCAAAGTGCAGAGGTCGCTTCCATACAAAATGATAACAACAAGGAGTAGGAGGCAATCTCAGGACCCGTGCCCACCCAAACCAAATACAGAAGACACTATCATGGAAGAAAATG
>PVJA010003858.1:0-91037 GCA_004027025.1 Myocastor coypus | reverse complement strand
TCTTCTCTCCCTTCTCATCCCCTGATCCTCTTCTTTCTCTTCTTTCTCTGTCTCTTTCTCCCTGTCTCCCTCTCTCCATCTCTCCCTCTCTCCCCCTTCTCTCTTCAGGTAAGATATTACTCTCTAAATTGAGCAGGCTCAGCAGGAGTGTGGATCTTGTTCTCCTCCTGCCTCAGCCTCCTGAGTACATCACCACTTTCTGTTTTAGCGTCACATTCTTAAAAAAATGTCAAAATTTGTGCCACCTTTGCATAGGAAGCTAGGCATTATTTATATATTAGGCATAAAACTCTTAAGACAATACACTCTTTTACCAATAAAACAATTTTATGAGAAATTTTTGGGAAATTCTTTCCCTCAAAAGAAACAGATATTTTACGAAGAAAATAGAGATTGCTCAGAACACTCACTCCTTGGATGGGTCAGGTTTGCTAAGAAATAAGGTGTAATGGGTCTGAATGGACTCAGGCTCTATAGCTGAACCCAAGCAAGAGCACAGAGTCTTAGAACATGACATTTTAGAATTATTTTATGACTAGGTTCTCTTACTGACATAAACAGATTTGTACATAAAAACTGGGATGGAAATGTAAGCTACTCCGCCATGCTTGGATGCTTATTTCACCTGAGACTATAATTGTGAGTTGCTTTTGACCCACAGCACACCCAGGCTCTCTCCATAGAGGAGAGCTGTAAGGTATTGTGTTCATCCAGAGCATAGGTAGCCTTTTGCAGAGCACTCTGCAGGGTCCAAAGCAGCCTTCTCCCCTCCTGTGGCCCGGCCCCTGCGTGCAGTCCTTGATGTAGATCTAGATCTCGTGTGGAGAGGCTGCTGGACATGTTTGGCAACACTCGATCATGTGGCCTTTGGAGTGTGTCAGAGAGCTAGAGGTGGGACTGGAAGTCTGCCCGAGTGCGCTGGGGCTTGGGTCTGTGCAGGCTCTCTGGTCCCTTATGCTCCGATGAGAAGCTAAACCTCCTGGACGGGATGGAGATTAATTTGCCATGGTGGGAAGCTGGAGCACATTTATGTTGGAGTTTAGTACTGCGTCATATAACTTTTAAATATTTAGATTGTAGCATGTGAGCCTTCATCTATATTTTTGCCTTGGACCTCACAAGCATCGTGAGCAGGCCTGCTAACAGTGTCTCCTGTATTCAGGTCTCACTCATGCGACACCAAGCCTGGGAAGTGCTTGGAGGTCTGACATAGGAAGTGGTGTGTCTCTTCCTGGTCCCCATCTGAAGTGCCCTGGGATGGCCAGGCCTTGTCACCTAGGGCAGCCTCAGGGTCTTGCTCATTTCCCTCACCATGCCTTTCACACACAGGCAGAGGCACATGTCACTGCCTGAGAGGGACACATGCTTATGCCACCAATGGATCTGAATGCATACTGGGAAGATGACATTTAAAGAAACATTTGCTATTTCTACTTGGGCTAAGATCATTGCTCTACACAACTGCCCTTGGCCATAGGACCTCACAAATGTCAATGAACTATGCCCTGAATTGATATAGGTACTTTTTCAGTGGGGACAGCAAGGTGTCTTTCCTTCTCACTGTGTGAATGGTTCAGTCCTTAGAGGAGCCAGTCTCTCACAGAGACCCAGAAATAAGACGGACTTTAAGCAGAACTGCAACTATCCTTCCACAGCTGTGTAGCTTGAGCGAGAAATAAAGTGTTGTTGCTTAGAGACCTTTGTGGTCTGGTGTCATCTGCCTGCCAATGCACAGAGCAAGTGCAAGAAGCCATGCAGTGTGAACGCCATGCTCAAGAGTTGCCAGATCATTGTTGTCAGCAGCAGGTGCCAGCCTGCAGTGACATGCCCCAAGATAACGGGGAACAGCCAGGTAGGGGACCCAGGCACGCGAGCCAGCGGCCTCCGACCCAGCAGCAGGGCTGAGATCAAGCAGAGCAAATGAGAACAGGCAGAAGGCCAGCTCCAGAGCCTTAATTAACTGAGTCAAGACCTTTAACTGCACTCATTTAAAAAACAGAAGAGACTCTGACCTTAAACTTGTAAGAAATTTGTCAGTAGCAAGAACAAAAGCTTGTAGAGAGCCACATCAATCTTAATTTTTCTTTTCTTATTGTTTTATAAAACTATATATATATATATATATATATATATATATATATATAATTTTGTTCTATTTTCTTTATTATCATTTTTAGTAAGAAATAACATTGAGACACTTTCAAAACACGTTCGTAGGACAGCCACAATAATTGATACAATGCATATTGTTGTCTTCATAGTAGTTGTTCAGAGTACAAGATGCAGATGTGATAACTTTCCTAAACACTATTGGTACAAATATTTCTTCTCATTCAACTAAGAGAAAGAATTTATGTGCCAGTCCAATATTCCATAATAGTAGCGGATTATCAGCAGAACTGGCAATATCAGAAGCTGTTGACTTGAGAATTTTACAGCTTGGCATACTAATCTGGCTTTGTTTTTTAGGCCTCATGGTTAAACTTTTCTGCTGGATGGTTAACGCCAAGTTAAGCAAGACCTCTATAACAAAGCATGTAATTTTCATATCTCACAAGGTCCGTCAAATCCCCTCAGGGTTTACCTTGAAACCATGTACAGCTAATTTTGTTTTATTTCAAAGAGTAAAATCTACAACAAAAGCAAAATCAAAGACAGAAACAGAGTAACATACATCGATACAAATGATACAAATGGTACATATTTTCAAAATAAGAATCGCAAATTAATAATGATTCTTATATTACACATTTTTATCATCAAATCTGTTGGTCCGATGAACAGGGATAGTGGTGCAAGATTGGACAAACAATTTAAAATTGACGCTTGCTTTCAATACACCTTAATTTTTTTCTTGACTTTAAAGAATAAATCAATACAAATAAAATTCTATTTATAGATATTGCATTTTGCATTTTTTATTTTAAAGAGAATAAAATATTTTTAGAAACATTAAAAAGATTCCAAATGTCAAGACAGTATGGTAGGAAACTAACAATGGCTCTTTTATTGAACATTAGAACCCCCCTTGTGATCACAGTTAAAAGTAACACTTCGGAGTGAGCACTCAGTGGCTAGAACAGCCTAATAAAAGGGTCGTAAAATCATCTCAGCTGGACTGAGGGCTAAGTGGGACACATTCTGAGAGCCTGCTGCCCAGCGGTACACAGCCATATCCTCGAGCTGTGATTCCTGTCCGGACCCCATTTCTGTTTCCCAAACGCGAAGCCTCACCTGCTTGCGGCTTGGAGGACGCCTGCGATGCCCCACCACGCAGCTGCCTGCGCTGCTCATGAGGGAACGGAGATGGTGGGAGAATTTTCATTACACCCTATGCTTGAATATTGCTTTAATCTTGTCTTGTTTAATAATAATGCACATTTATGAGCTAGATAAGGTAGCGATTATTATCACAGTCCTCATACCTTATAAGTTAAAATTGAGTTAAATCCACCTGCTCAGAATGACGCCGTTTGCGCTCGTGAGGTGCAGGGGTTTGCGCAGCATCCTCCTAAGCATCAAGCTGCTCGCACAGGTTCAGGACGCTTGAGGGAAACGTAGCGTTTTCTCTATTTGGTGACGACAAAGGTACTGCAATATCCATCAAATTAAGAGAGATTGTGAAGCTTCTGTTCTAAAGCATAGGTAGGTAGGGCCCTGCTAGAATGGGTGCACAGCTCTGTCATAAACTCGTTGATGTAGGAGGCTCTGTGGGATCCGGAATGCAGGCTTGGCAGGGAGCCGTTCTACGCCAAAGAACCCCTCTGGAGATGACGGAGGGATCCCTCATCTGTCCTTCTCGTAGCTTCACCTTGTGCGTTTCCCAGAGCTTTTCCCCAAGTGCATCTGGATTCGTAGGCAGCACAGAGGACCAGCCTAGCCGGTCTTTCCCCCACCACGTGCCTCTGCTCTTGCCTTCTAGGCTTGTGTGATGCTATTAGTGGCTGACCCCTCATGACGCAGTAGACGTGCCCCAGGAGCACGTACTTACATCTCCATCCCACATTGCTGCCCTGCACTTAGGCACCTGTGGACGATCCTTTCAATTCTAAAAACCTCATGGCTGATTCCTTTCAGCCTCACTCCTATGAGGCTAGCATTGGCTGCTTCTATTGGGATCCTTCAAATACTCTCTTATCAGTTCTCGATGGACTGCCTCCCTCTAGAATGCATGTTGCCTATTATCGGAGCACTTTTGTATGTTTACAACTCTGTTTCTACTTTTCACATCCAAAATCCTAATTGGAACTTGATGTCTATGCAATTAAATAGAAAACTTATTTCCAAATTTGAGGTTAAAAAAGAGCCATATCTGTTTCCCATGTCTAAACTTTTATATTTCCTATATGCCCATGCATATAGTATATCTGTGAGAAAACTTCATTTCAGTGCGATGTCTATTCTTTTCCACTCCTATACATTTTGTGCTTGTTACTTTTTCCCCATATTCGAAATCCCTTTTGGCATAACATAATCTGTTTGCATGAGTTATCTCTGCTCCTCTTAGGAAAATTAACTATTATCTTCATGTAATCATGAAAAATTTTTCTCTCCATAAATCTTCATTCATATAATCAAAATTGATATTACCTTGTATAATCGTGATTGATTTATGGAAAGGTGTTTAATTTGAGAACACACATGGAAAACTGAGCTATAAATTCAGATGAGATATATTCTATCTTAGCTTTTTATCTAAGGTTAAAGTTCATAAAAGATCACTGGGTCCTAAAGGAGAAAAGCTGCTATTACCTGTCATTTTAAGGGCACGATGCATTAGAATAGATTTCAGAGGGCAGATACTTGACAATTATTTACTGGGATGAATTAAAATATAATAATGTAAAGTTGTGATATATTCTCTATTCATTCTGGAGACACGAGATTATAGTGTTATTCACTTGCCAATAAAAGCATAAAATCAGAGGTTTGGACTATTCAGGAACAAAACCACACTACTGCATCATTTTAAAAAATATCTATTCTATATTAATAATGAAAAGATAATATTTATTTTGGATATAATCATATAAAGATGACAATTAAGAATTATAGAAATCATTTGTTCTTATTGTTTACCTATGACTCTCATGAAAATTTGAAACTATGTTTTACTATTCTCAAATCATTTATAGCGGCCCACATAAATTTTCAGACTGGATCCCTGCCCAACATAGCACCAAGATCAAGGGTTTATTTTCTAGTAAATTACACTCCAGATCTTTACATCACAAGTTTACGAATTTATGAAAGTTGTAGCCATAAAATAATCTGTCATCTGGCCTTTACATTGCAACACTAAGGAGAGTGTTAATTGCATAAAAAAGAAATGTGTTTAGGATGGACCAAAAAAGGACATTCAAAGTAGGTTTTGACTCTGAATATGTTTACAAGACAAACTGTACCTATTCGCAGAACTAACCCCTTGTATATACAATATAGTCAAGTTATATCTTGGTTGAAAGATGGCAATATTTAATGAGTATGTTGGTAAATTGATCAAGGATTGCTATAGGTGTCTTCTGCAGCCCAAAGGAGAGATGTGTAATATATCTGGTCACTTGTGTCAAGAGATACGCTGAGAGGAATGTAAAACCATTCAAGAGAAGTTTATAGCATTGATTGTCTAAGCAAAAACGTTGACTTTTGGTGATACCCTTGAACTGAGGTCCAACCTGGGGGATGATAAGGTGGCACTGCCCCAGTAATTGACTGCCAGTGGTGCTCTGAGACATACACTGTCATAGTCCATGTACAAATGTGTGTGTGCGTGTGTGTGCGTGCGCACACACACACACACAAACACACACACCTTCTATGTAAGGGCTCACTGTAGGATAGCATGTACATTATTATCAGACTACTGTTTTTATTTGCTTTTCCATGTGATGGCAGGGACCACCTTGGACTCTGTCAGCAGAAATGCCATCACCAGAGGCAGCACGTCAGCACTGTACCAGAACTACAACCCCCAATAAAATTATCTTTATAAGCAGCCATCTCAAGTATTTTGTTATAGTAAAAAACAAAACAAAACTAATTTAACTATCTTCTCAATAAGGCCTTTCCTGATCTCGTAAACTCCCAGAGATTACCTAAAATGGAAAAATTGTTGTAAACCAAGATCTCAATATTTGCAAGTAATTCGTTACTACTAATAAAAAATCAAGAAGTCTCAAAAAGATATGCTTTAAGAGAAAAAGAAAATTATTATAGAAGATCCAAATATATCTCTGCACAAACAATATTGTGATTTACAAAACTGACAGCTATATTACATTAAAGGAAAACAGATACAGTGCCTAATTATTGCATAGGAGATGTGTATCTTCCATGGATCCTATTCTTCGGAATATACAGTTGGGTGCCAGTGGCTTTGTGTTTCTTGGTGAACAAAATAAAAGCCGAGAGACGCTGATATGGCACTTCTTTTGTAAAGGGTAGAATATCTACTTTCAATTAGACTATGAATTCTTCCAGGGAAAGATCCATGCTTTGATTTATTAAAATACCAGGTACAGTTGGGCACGTGGTTGTCCCCTCAGAAAAAATAGAATAATAGCTGAACAGGTCAGCAAGTGGGGTAACTTGTTAATTACTGCTAGAAACTCTGAATTATGAGTAGCTTAGTTTTCCTGCCGGAGGGGAATAATCATCAATATACAAATACTGAAAAATAACAGGAGGTGCTAAAATCTAAGAAAAGTTCCTGGGAACTTACAAAAAATTAGAAATGTAAATTGGTGGAGTCATTGTAAAATGCAGTTTGTAAATATAAGTGACCTAAAAAATAGTTGGCAGAGAACATGCATGCTAAAAGTCTACACTTTTAGCCTCAGAGCAGCGGCAGTTACTGGGAAGCACTTGTATTTATTCACTCTAGTTTAAGAAATGGGTGTGCATCTAAAGTAGTAAACGTTGACTGAGGTGGAATAACGCGGCCGAGAGCGCAAGTGAAGTACACAGACCAGGACAGAACCATGTCACATCCTGCGTGTGGGACCTGAGGGACCCACGATGCATGGCTCTGTCTTCTTGGACTCATTTCTCCTCATCATAAAGCAAGGATGGAAATCTGGTGAAAGCCCCCGCCTAGCGCAATGCGACAGGAAGGCGGGGACCTCCAGGGCAAGGAGCAGGCCCTCCAGCCTTACTAGCAGCATAGGGCCAGCTTCTACCACAGTTCCACTTAGACTATTCTATCAACGGATTTGGACATGAGCTAGAGAGTGTTTTCACTACGCCCAAAAGCAACAGTCTTTGTCAATTTCACTGGAGTTGTGTGATCCTGATACTTCAGATTGCACCTCTTTGAGAAATGTCATCTCCAGAGATGAAACTTGGGTCTATCATTACGATGCTGACACTCCTTTAGGAGTTCTCAATGGGAATGTTCACTTCTTGCAAGGAAAAAAAATATTAATCAAGATCCAATATTGAGGCAGTATTGACCGTGGTTTCCAAACATTGGTAGAATTGTGAATACAGAATTTGTATGCCAGAAAGCTGCATCAACTTGAGCTTATCAGAGGGAGTAAGAAATGATGTGTATAGAAAATGACCCCAGAAAGGGGCAAACAGTTTCACTTTCTGTGGTAACACTTCGAGACACACGCTGCTTCTGATATTACCTTATCTGGTAGCACAGAATTTCTGGCTCATTTCCAATATCACGATGACCAAGAAAAGTTAATGTCTTCAGTTCCTTTAGAATATTCAGGCAGCTAGAATAGCGCAATGCAAGATACTACAGAGGAGCCAGCCAGATAGCTCATTGGACT
Source organism: Myocastor coypus (assembly GCA_004027025.1). Taxonomy (NCBI): domain Eukaryota; kingdom Metazoa; phylum Chordata; class Mammalia; order Rodentia; family Myocastoridae; genus Myocastor; species Myocastor coypus. The sequence continues at coordinate 83,256 of PVJA010003858.1, read as the reverse complement.
AAAGTGCCTGCTTAGGCACAGTGCAGCTGCTGGGATTTGATCCCTTGCATGCCGTGCCAGCCCTGACCACGGGGCGCGCTGAACGTGGGTTGAGACTGGCATGGTGGTGCACACCTGTAATCTCAGGTCTTGGAAAGCTGTAAACAGGAGAATCCCTACAAGTCTGATTTACATAGTGAGACCCTATAGACCCTGTAGAGCCAGTACTAAATACATTAAAAAAAAAAAAAAGATACTTGCGGAAGAGGACTTCCGGAACTGCTTCAGAATGTGGCAAGAATGAGAGGAAAAGTGTGTTTGAACCAAGCAAGTGGGTATTTTGAGGGGAAATGATGTCAGTGAGTTATACTGAAATAATGTGAACACTCACTGTATGTTCTAATCTCTGTATATGCCTTAGCATTTTGGAGAAAAACAAATTTCCTGTAGATGATACTATTTTCACTGAAGTATTAACTGCAAAAATCATTTTTTTTCAGCCAAATCATGTCCAAGGAAAACTGGATAATGTCAACATGAGCATTTGCACTTACTCAAACATATTAATTTTATAAGTACAATCTTAGGAGAAACACCAAAGCATTACCAGTGATTAAAAAAGAAAGTATTTAAAGTAACTTTTAGTCTTCCCTGCATGTCTTTGTATTACCTCATCTTTTTTGGTTCCAGGGGACTGGCTCAGCCTGCTCTAGGAGTGGGGCTGGAGAAGCAGGGGCTGCTGGGGATCTGAACTGTGGTGCCCGTGCTTGCCTAAGCCTGACGAAGCAGGTGCTTTGGACCACGGAGCTATCTTGCTGGCCCACATTCATGGTTTTTTGTTTTTGTTTTTGTTTTAAAGGCTGACTTTCTAGGGGGAGAGAATTATTTTGGGTGAGCCGCGGGGAATCGTCTATAGGGAGGCAGAGATGGAAGTAGGCAGAGAAATTGCTGTGGCAGTAATAATACTAGGAGGTTTTATGAGGCTGAGCCTGCGGTGAGCATCTCACGAAGAAGCTGCGTTCTGGAGGCATTTGGGTGTGAGGCTGAGGGCTTTGTGCAACTAGTGGGACACAGGAAAGGAAGGGCAACCTCAGTGAAGCATCAGCATTCGGGATCAAAGCTGAGAGTGCCCAGCGCGAAGGCCTCTATGAAGCGAGATGGACGAGCGGGCCTTAGGGGGCACACAGCAGGGCAGCCGGCACCCAGAAATCTCCTCTCCGTGGAGCCCTTGCATAGTGCCAGGGGACAGGCAGAAAGGAGTGAAGAGCACTAAGGCAGGCGCTCAGGGTCCACAGTTCGATCCCCGGCACCACATGCCCCACCAGTCCCACCCCCAGGGTGGACTGATCTGCCCCCCCCTTAAAAAAAAAAAAAACAACGCAAACTAACAAACAAAAATCCATGAATACTATGATTTCTCTTTGTGAAAACCAACAGCGAACTAGTGTCTACTTGACCCCACCTCAGAGTCTCTTATCTTTCCTCCTCCCATTCCCCATGCTCCTTCGTGGCCACTACTACACTGGCCAATGGCACGGCAAGGCTGGGCACTGCGCGGGGTATCTGGGTGCCAGACCCCAGCTGCTCTAGGCTGCTCCCTGGTCTTCCCCATGGAGTTCTCTTTCCTCAGCTCTTTCAGCGTCACCTCATTTCCTCCTTGTTCTCTTTCTCCTGGTTTATTTTTCTTAGAGAATTTATGGCTTTCCAGTATAACCTATATTTCTTATTAATATATGTATTGTTGACTTTCAGTCTCTGCCTGACAATTATTTTATTTTATTTGTTAAAAAAAAAAACAAAAAACTAAATACATTTTCCTCAATCCTGATTTGTACCAAGTGCCTGGTAAAACTATGCATGAAACATATTTTGTTTTGTTTTTGATATATTTGTTGAATGAATGCTTGAATTATATTTTTGTTTTATGTTTTTAATTTTATATTTTTTTCTGTATTTTCTAGCGAAGGGTCCAGAGGGTGTTCAGGATCGGACTTGTAGTGATCTGCCTGTTTACAGCCTCCCAAGAGGTGGGATTATAGGCACAGGCCTCCATGCCCAGTCTCTGGACTATATCTTTCATTGGATATTCTTTTTTTAAAAAATTAAATGTGTTGGTGCATTGTATTTTATTGTTGTTGTTGGTACAGGATCTGGCTACACAGCTCAGAGTCGGAGTGATCCTTGCATCTCAGCTCCCCAGTGCTGGATTAAAGGCGTGTGCCACCACGCCCAGTCTCTGTGGCTGGCTCAAGGAGCCCGGGGGCACAGGCACAGCCGATAGCGCTGCATGTCGGGGCCAGCGCTATCACTGTGGCCCTGATATGCATTTCTTAAATGCGACTCTAGTTCATCGGAAGATATTAGGATTTACTGTACTCCAGTGTATTTTGCTTTTATAATTGAGACCTTGCTATTCTCTCCACAACTATAGCATATGAATATAGTTTCTTTTTATGATGAATTCATTAAAATATTACTGATACAGCTTTAATGCCTATAACAAAGGGAAGTACTTGGTACATGTGGACATATGTACATCTGTGTGGAACCGCTGCTGTGATGACCACAGTGATCACGTTTGCACTGGTCCCTGTGCTTGCCTAAACAGATGCTTAGACTGCTGAGCTCTCTCTAACCCTGTATTTTATTTTTTATTTTTAACAGAATACAGATTAGTAATGTAAAAGAAAAAAAAAAGTTAGGAATGATACAGAGAACTTCACCAAACAATATAATGTGAAGGCAACAATGCTTGCTATTTTTTGAGATTAGTTCTTCAGATTACCAGACACACATGAAAGATTGGAAAAAGAAAAGAAAAAAAAAAAGAAAAAGAAAAAGGAAAAAAATGTTATAAGAAATTAAGAAGCAAGAGACAGGAAAAAATGAAGAAAGACGACAAGAAAACAAAAATTATTTATCCCTAGGATGTACACATATAATTTTTGTGAAGTGTAATTAGTATCTTATTTTGTTAATGTCTTTACTGTACTTTAATTTTAGTGCAAGCTCTCCTTGACCTTATAGTACTTAAATATTTATGTAACCACACGCACAGTGTTCTTGTTTCATATGAATAAATATACTGCTTAGAAAAATTGGAGCAAAATGAACATGGAGGCTAAGCCTAGATGCTGCAAGAAGAGTCTCCATACATACTGCAAACATAGTTCTGGCAGCACTGTGTCCCTCGATCTGATGGTTAATTGACAAAGTGAGATACTGTGTTCTTGACTCTTCAATAAGAGATATTGCGTGTGAGACTGAGAAATCCAGCAAGATTTTAAATTGATTTTGTGTGAATAATAAACAGCTTTCTAAAACAGACTACAAGAAAAAATAAAAGATTAATTTAATTAATACACTCAATCCCAAACGAGGCAAATATTCATATTTGTACAAACAATCAAACTATCTGTACAACAATCAAACAGCTATATAAAATAAAGTTGTGTTTATAATGGGCATATTCATGTTGCTTGATGATAAAATCTTCTTTCTTTCTTTCTTTATTTCTTCCTTTCTTTCTTTTTTTCTGTATTTTAGGGAAGGGTCTACAGGGTGTTCAGAGTCTCACTACTAGATCAGACTTGTAGTAATCCACCTGTGTACAGCCTCCCAAGAGCTGGGATTATAGGTTCAAACCACCACACCCAGTATCAATTGCCATCTCAGTGTGCCCTAGGGGATGGGGCCAGCATGGTAAGTCCAGGGGTCAAACCCCCAGCCCCTGCACCTTCTTGAAGGTACTTTAATCTCCTGAGCTATTTGACCAGCCCTCTTTGTTATAATATAACAGATATGAGAAATATTCATTGTCTTAGTTACTTTTTACTCATTGCTAGGATAAATACCTAACACCCAAAGTGAAGGAATGAAAGGTTTATTTAGCTCACAGTTACTGGAGGTTTTAGTCCATACTCAGCTGGCTCCAAGGCAGAGAGGCACATGGCAGAGAGCAGCAGTTCATGGTGGCTGAACAGCAACAATGGCGGCAGAGGCAACAGAAGAGCTGGGGGAGCAGAGAGCAGCCAACAGTCTCCCTATCTCTTTTTAAATTACATCAGGCTCTCTGCCTTAGCCTATCCACCTCAGACCCCACTCATAATCCCAGCAGTACTCAGACCCACAATCTCATCAATACTAGTGGATCATCAGTCAAGTCTCAAACTCTCAAAGTCCCCGCCCCATGATTGCATGAGGCTTTGAGGGGACAACCAGACATAAACCATAGCATTCATCTTACCTAAATTTAAGAAAAGGCATACTGAAGCAATTCATCCATATGAAATCATTACTTCTTTGCTGTGGTACCAGGGATCGAACTTCAAACTTTGTGTTTGCCAGGAAGCTGCCAATGCAGCTGCACTATCACTCTGGCCTGGATATGCAGTGTTGTCTGATTTTTTAAATGTGATTCCAGTTCATCAGGCGATACTAGGGTTTCCTGGACTCCAGTATATTTTCCTTTTATAACTGAGACCTTGTCATTCTCTCTACAACTATAGCATTTTAATACTATGTGAATATAGTTTCTTTTTATGAAAAATTCATTAAAACATTATTGATACACCTTTAATGCCTATAACAAATGTTTGAAACATTTTGACCTACGTACATTTGTGTGAAACCACTGCTATGATGCGGACAATGACCGTGTTCATCAACCTTGGAGTTTCCTTTTGGCTCTTTGTAATACCATTATTCTCACCTTCCTTTCCCATCCAAGAAAGGCACAAGTCAGTAAGTAAAGTATTATTTGTATTTTTTTTTTTTTTTTAGAATTTTAAGCAAACCAAATCCATCTTTCCTCTCTGCTTTTGCTTTCTCCTTCTCTTCTCTTTTTCTGTCTCTGTTTGTCTCTCATTCATCCTCTTTCTTTCACCCTCTCTTTGTCTTTCTCTCTCTGTCTGCTTGTCTGTCTTTCCCTCACTCTCTCTCCTTCTCTTTCTCTGCCTGTCTGTCTCTGTCTCTATCTGTCTGTCTGTCTCTCTCTCCCTCTCACTCTTATACAGCTCCCTTCCATTCAAAACCATGATTTTTGTATGCACCTTCATATGGCATGTTTTTGATAGCTTATTCTGTTTTACTGCTTGATATTACTCAGTTATATGCACATATGACAATTTGCTTGGCATCCACCTGTTGAGGTCACATTTCATTCTTTCCACTTTTTGGCTATTTTAAATAGAGCTGTTATGAATATTCATGCATTGTCCTTTGTGTGGGCATACAGCTTTATTTCCATGGGGGCAGTTCAGAGTCTGGCTCTTACCAGGGGTCACGTTTAGTGTTTTATGGACTACTGCGTTCCTTTCCAAAGAGTCTGCAGCTCTGTATTCCTGCTAGAGGTTCATGAGCGTTCCAGTTGTGCCATGTTTTATGGCCATGTCTTCAATTTCAGCCTTGGTTGTGGATGTGGAGTGACACACAGTAGTGGTTTCATTTCACACTTTCCAACTTGCAATCTTATTGAAACTGCGCTTCTGTGTTAGTTTCCATTTGTACAATGTTTGACAAAATTTCTGCTCCACAGCCTTACTCACTTTTGATGAAGTCTTCACTTAAGTTTTTCATAGATTTTTGCTACTAATCTTTTGATGGAGGTTCTGCTGTCCTTCACTATCCACTATGAATTGTTCCATGATGTCAGAAGACACAAAACCTACAGCTGCTCATTTTCCTTATATATTATGAGGCTCTATTTGCATATAACCTACACAAGTCCTTGACCCTACTTTAAATATCTCTAGATTACTTGTAGTACCACAGACTGTAAATGCTTGCAAATGCCTATTGCTGTACTGGGAATAAACACAAGAAAAAAATCTATATGTGTTCAGTATAGAAATAATTTTTTAAAAATATTTTTTGTTCCACAGTTGTTTCAATGTAGACATGAAGCCAACTGCACACAAAGGACAGACTGCATGATATACAAATATTATCTGTGTTGGGATTGTCTTTCACCTTTTTAAACAATGTCTTGAAGAGCACTTCATTTTGACGAAATACTGTTTATTGATTTTTTTTAATCTTTAGGAAATACTTTGTTCTATTTAGAAAACTTTTGCCAAATCTTAGATTACTATGACTCTATGTTTGGTTCTATGGGTTTTATTATTTTAGCTCCTGTGTTCTGTCCTTTGTCTTCTTACATTCTATCTAGGACCATAGATAAGAGACCATGGTAAGAGAGTGAGGTCAACGAAATGATTTATTTATTTATTTATAACAGGAATTTGACTAAGGATCTTGTCCTTGTCAACTAGGTGCTGTATTGCTCTGTACCAGATCCATTTTTCATTTTTATTTTTAATGCAAACTAACCAATCATTTCTCAATCATGTCTTAAAATGTCCATATTCTCCCATTGGTCACCTGCTTTAGATGCTATTAATTTAGAGAGCTCTTTTTTTAACTTGAGAGGTTATTTCTGCTCTGGTTTCTTCTACATGTTTCTGCAGTTGTTTTTCCACTTCAGAGTCTATTAATTCATGTATTTCTTTTTTACTTCAGATGTTATCTCTGATCTGAGTTGCTCTATACGTTTCTGCACTTGTCTGTCTACCTCAGATGCTATGGATTCAGAGATTTCGTCTGCATGATTCCTGTTTTCTTCCATGATAATGTCTGCAGTATTTGTTTTGGGTGGACTTGGGACCTGAGATTGGATCTTGCTCCTTGTCTTTATCATTTTTTATGGCAGTGATCTCTGCACTTTGATGGACGTATGCTATTAACGCCTATGGAAATTTGGGTCTGAATTCACCAAACTTGTTCCCTGCCAGACGTGCCTGGCTGTGAGTTGGAGCTCAGGCAGCTGGCTGCCAGAGGCCCCGTGGGTCAGGACGGTGGTCAGTAGTGCAGGGACAGTTGGTGGTCATGTGGGAACAGTGGGTAGAGTTGGTGTTCTGGCAGTTGTCGAGTCTGGGCATGAATGTGGGCTGAGAGAGTTCTTACCTGGCTTTCCTGAGGCCTGGTCAGGAAGGTGAGTGGAATTCAAGCTCGGGCTGCTAGTGAGTCAGGGGATGGACACAGGCTGAGGCCGCTGTGCAGCCCAATTGGCATGGCAGGCAGAGTTCAACTGAACATTTATGTGTATGGGTATATTTCAGGAACCTGTTCTTTTGAAGTGTTTATCTTTATGCCAATATCTCACCAGTTTTTAATTTTTGTTACTTTTATTTTTAATTTTTTTTTATAGATTTAATTTTATTTTAAAGAGTAAAAATAGGAGAAAAAAGAAAAACAGTAACAACTAAGAGTACATATAGTACAGAATTTCAAAACAAGAAAAATTTAACAATGGCTGTATTACATATTTTCATCATCAAATCAGTTTAGATTAATAGATATAGGTATGTAAGATTGATCAAACACTTAAACATTAACACTTTCAATACACATTAATATTTTTTAACTCTTTCAAACATATTTTTTTAAAAAGTTCATATTTTATTTGATGATTTTTATTTTTTAAATTTTTTTAAAATTTTTTACTGTTTAAATTTAACAATGGTTATATTACATATTTTCATCATCAGATCAGTTTAGATTAATACATATAGGTATATAAGATTGATCAAACAATTAAACATTTACCCTTCTAAGTCAACATTACTCCCCCACCTTTTTCTTTTCCCCTTTCTTTTCTTTGAAAGTTGACATATTGCATATTGTCCCCACAATCGTTCTACAGAGTACAGTGTGTGGGCATGACCCACCTCCCTATTGATGTTGCTTAGAAAAAAAAAAAGAAAAAAAAAAAAGGAAAAGAATATATTTCTATATTTTGTATTTAAGTTACTCTTCTAAAAAAAATTGTAGGGGTTTAGGATGTAGGAAATGCAAGGTCCTGAGGTTGATTCCTGGTACCACCCAAAATTAATTAATTTCTTCTTTTGAGTCCTTGCACTAGGGAGACTATATGATGTTCGCATATGTAGATCTGGTTTATTTCACTTACGAGTATATGTTCAAGACATCCATTTATATATTAAGTCTTCTAGTTTATCATTTCTTATAGCTGAGTAATATTCCATTTTATGAAAATACCACATCTTTTTCAACCATTCTTCAGATGACAGGCATTTTGGTTGTTTCCAGGATTTAGCTATCACAAATTGTGCTGCTATGAACTTAGGTGTACAGATATCACTCTGATATCACGTTTTCAGTTCTTCTGGAAAAATTCCTGGTAGGAGGATAGCTGGATTGAATGGGATTTCCAGCTCTAGTTTTTTAAGGAGTCTCCACACTGCTTTCCATAATGGTTGCACCAATCTGCATTCCCACCAGCAGTGGAGAAAGGTTCCTTTTTCCCCACAGCCTCTCCAACATTTATTGTTGGTTGATCTCTTTATGGAAGCCATTCTTTCTGGGGTAAGATGGTATCTAAGTATTGTTTTGATTTGCATTTCACGAGTGGCTAGCCATGTGGAGCATTTCTTCATGTATTTATGGGCGTGTTGAATTTCTTTCTCTGAGAAATGTGTGTTCATTCCCATTTCTGGATTGGACTTTTGAATTTTGGGACCCTGATGGTTTTTAGTTCTTTATCAATTCTAGACAGAAAACTTTTTTTCTGAATTCTTATTAGTTAAAATCTTTTTGAAATTTGTGGGTTGTCTTTTCACTCTGATGGTGATTTCTTTTGACATGAAAAAAACTTCGCAGCTGGAGGAGGTCCCATTTGTTGATTCTTTAAAGCATTAAATGTGTATTTTGATTTTTGTCCATGAACTCTTTGCTGACCCTGATGTCATCAAGATTCCCTCCGACTTTCTCCTTTAGGAGATTTAGGGTTTCTCTTTCACTATTTAGATCTTTAATCCATTTGGCTTTAGTTTAGTGCATGGTGATACACCTGGGTTGAGTTTTAGTTTGTGACATGTGGAAAGCCAGTTTTTCCAGCACCATTTGTTAAAGAGGCTATCTTTCTTCCTTTGTCAAAAAAAAAAAAAAAAAAAAAAAAAAGTGGCTGAGTGTGTTTGTATTTGCTTCTGCATCTTCTAATCTATTCCACTGACCTTCAGGTCTATTCTTTTTTTTCCAATATCAAGCTACCACTGTAGCTCTGTAGTATAACTTTAGGTCAGGAATTGTAATGCCTCCTGCCTTGTCTTTGATGCCCAGGATTATCTTTGCAATTCTAGAACTTTTCTGATTCCAAATAAATTTTAGGATTGATTTCTCCAGGTCTGTGAGGTATGTTGATGGTATTTTGATACATATTGCATCAAGTCTGTATAACAATTTAGGGAGTATGGCCATCTTCACCATGTTGTTTCTTTCTATCCAGGAGCAGGGAATATCTTTTAATTTTCTGAAATCCTCTAGAATCTCTTTTTTTCTGAGTACTATAATTTCCATTAAATAGATCTTTTACTTCTTTAGCTAGGTTAATTCCTAAGTATCTCATTTTTTTGATGCTATTGTAAAAGGTATGGCTTCTCTAATTTTCGTCTCAGTGTGTTTGTTATCTGCATAGAAGAATACTATTGACTTTTGTGTTTTGACTTTGTACCCTGCTATGCTACTGAATTTGCATATTAATTCTAGTCCCTTATTGGTGGAGTTCTTTGGGTCTTCCAAGTAGATTATCATGTCTTCTGCAAATAGTTATAGTTTAACTTCTTCTTTACCTATTCTTATTCCTTTCATTTATCTCACTTTTCTAATGGCTGCTGCTAATGATTCCAGAACTATATTGAATAGGAGTGGCGATAGGGGTCATGCTTGTCTTGTACTAGATCTGAGAGTAAAAGGATTCAGCACTTCCCCACATAGAATTATGTTGGCCTGGCAGGCAAGATGGCTCAGCAATCTAAAGCTCTTACTTAGGCAAGCTTAGGCAACTGCAGGGACTGCGGTTCTATCCCTGGCACCACATGCTGTGACAACCCCAATCCTAGGGCAGGCTGAGCTGGCCACAATAAAAATAAAAGTAAAAAATTAAATTAAAAAAAGAAAGATGTTGGTTGTTAGATTGTCATAGATGGCTTTTATCAGATTGAGGTAGAGGCCCTTTCTTCCTATTTTCTGTAGTACTTTGAACATGAGTCAGTGTTGGACTTTGTCAAAAGCCTTTGCTGCATCAATCGAGATGATTATGTGGTTTTTTGCTTTGGCTTTGTTGATATAGTATATTACATTGATAGATTTGGGTATATTAAACCATCCTTGCATCCCTGGGATGAATCCTACCTGGTCATGGTGTATAATCTTCTTTATGATTTGCTGTATTCTATTGGTGAGCATTTTATTGAGGATTTTTGCATCTATGTTCATGAGAGAAATTGGCCTGTAGTTCTCTTTTTTTAGTTTCATCTCTGTCTGGTTTTTATATCAGTGTAATACTTGCCGCTAGGAATGATTTTGGGACGATTGTTTCCTTTTCAATTTCATTGAACAGTTTGAAGAGTATTGGGATTATATATCTTCTGTAAATTTCTTGTCGAATTCAGCTGTCAGTCCATCAGGACCTGGGCTTTACTTTGTCAGTAGAATTTTTATTACGTTTTGTATTTCATTGACTGTGATTAGGTTATTGAGAGTTCTTATATTTTCTTGATTCAGTTTGAGTGGTTTGACCTTTCTAGGAATCTGTCCATTTTATCTGTGTCTTCAATTCTGTGAGAGTAAAGATTCTCAAAGTAGCTATTAATGATGGTCTGAATCCCTGCTGTGTTTGTAGTAATTCCACCCTTTTGATTCCTTATTGCTTGAATTTGAGTCCTTTCTTTCTTGTTTTTAATGAGGATAGCTAGGGGCTTATCAATTTTAAATAACCAAATTTTTGATTCATTAATTCTTTTCTTTCTGTTCATCATTAATTTTTTGTATTATTTTCTTTGTCTTAATAGAGTTAATTTCTAATCTTTGTAATTTCCTCCCATCTTTGGGCTTTGGGTTTTGTTTGCTCTTCCTTTTCTAGTCAGTTTAGGTGCTGAGTAAGAGTATTTATCTGTTCCCATTCTGTTTTCTTACTGTGTGAGTTCAGGACCTAAGTTTCCCTCTGAGAAGTGCTTAGATTGCATCACATAAATTCCTGTAGGTTGCGTTTGAATTTCATTGAAGTTTAAGTATTGTTTAATTTCTTGTTTAATTTCATCTGTAACCCACTGGTTGCTGAGAAGGGTGTTGCTTAATTCCCATGTATTTCTGGGGTTCCTGTGATTTCTTTTGTCATTAATTTCCACTTTCATTGCATTGTGGTCAGATAATACACATGGTATAATTTCTATTTTCTTGCATATACTTAAGCATGACCTGCGCACTAGTATGTGGTCAGTTTTGGAAAATGTCCCATGTGCAGCTGAAAAAAATGTTCATTCCAATGTGGTTGGGTAGGACACTCTGTAAGTCCAGTTGTTCCAAGTGCTGGTTCAGTTCTGCTACTTTGTTAATTTCTTGTCTGCTTGACCTATCTTTCTGGGATAAAGGGGTATTAAGGTGTCCTGTTAAGATTGTGGTATTGGATATTAGATTTTTCATGTCCATTAAGATTTGTCTTATATAACTTGGTGCTCCCATGTTGGGTGCATAAATATTTACGAGTTTTACCTCTTCATCTTGAGTTTGTCCCCTAAGCAGGATATAGTGGCCTTCTTTATTTCATTTGATCAGTCTGGGTTTGAAGTTTAGATTTTCTCCAAACAAGATTGCTACCCCTGCTTTTTTTTAGGTGCTGGGGCATGTAGTATTGTTTTCAATCCTTTGACTTTTAGCCTATGAGTTTCTTTATGAGTTAAGTGTGTTTCTTGTATACATCATATTGTTGGATTTTGCTTCCTTATCTACTCTGCCAGCCTATTTCTTTTAATTGGAGAATTGAGTCCATTTACATTAATAGTTATAATTGATATGTATTGACTTATGATTGTTATGTCTTTTACTTAGTACTGTTTACTCCTTTTTCTGCTGTTTAATTGGTTTCCCTATTTGGTGGGTTCTTTCTGGACTCATTTGTAGAGATTGAGTCATTTTGGTCTACCTCAAAAATATTTTTAAGTAGTCTGTGTAGGGTTGGCTTTGACATCACTGAATTCTTTAGTTGTTCCTTTTCATGGAAATATTTCACTTCTCCCTCATACTTGAAAGAGAGTTTCACGGGGTATAGCAGTCTGGGTTGGAATTTGTTTTCATGGAGGACTTGAAACACTCTGCTCCATGCTCTTCTTGACTTTATGGTTTGTGAAGAGAAATCTGCTGTTATTCTGATGGGTTTTCCTTTACATGTGATGTATTTCTTTTCTCTAGCAGCTTTTAGTATATTATTCTTCTGATGGATTTCTGGGATCTTGACTATTATATGTCTGGGTGTGTTTTTAGTTGTGGTGATGTTATTTGGAGTTCTGTATGCTTCAGTTACTAAGTGTCTGATTGTTGTCACATATTTGGGAAGTTTTCTGCTATTACCTCTGCTCATATTCTTTTTATATCATTTGAATTGACTCCTTATTTTTCATTGATTCCCATTAATCTCACGTTGTTCATTTTTGTATCATCTTGCAGATAGAGATTTACTTTTTCCTGCATCCTGGTTATCTTTAAGGGATCCTTTCTTACCTTTTCACTAGCTGTGATTTTGTTTTCGAGATCTGAAATTCTGTCTTCACTTTCATTCGTATGATGTTGCCAGCTTGTGATTGAGATTTTATTTTCCTATATATCTCTTTGAACCTGTTTTTTGAGATCTATTTCTTTCCTATATTGCTCAGTCAAAGATTCCATCCTTTTTGTAATCTCCTCTAATTTGTGTCAATGTGTTCTTTAGATATATTTAAGCCTTTCATTATAGTTATCTTTTCTTTTTCTACTTCAGAAGTTGTTTCTGTTCTTTTCCTCTCAACCTTTCTGCAGATGTTCTACTTCACACTCTATTAATTTAAAGATGACTTTTTTATTTCAGAGGTTATTTCTGACCTGATTCCCTCTATGCTTTTCTGCAGCTGTTCTTTTACTTCAGGCTCTAGTAATTCAAAGATTTCTTCTTTAACTTCAGAGCTTATCTCCAATCCAAATTCCTCTGTATGTTTCTGTATTTGTGTTTTTACTTCAGATGCTACTAATTCAGAGATTTCAGCTGCATGAGTCCCATTTTCTTGTATGGTAGTGTCTTCTGTATTTGTTCCAGGTAGGCTCAGGACCTGAGATTGCATTTTGCTCCTTGTCTTTATCATTCTGTATAGCAGTAACCCTTAGCGAAGGCTGCATGCCCATGGGTTGGTCATTCAGTCCGGGCTGCTGGGTTGGCTGAACTACTTGTAGGCTGGGGGACGGAGGTCTCACTCACCTGGTGGGCCTGGCTGTTGGATAGGCTATGCTTGCATCGGGCTGGAGGAAGTCTGACTCACGTGGAGGATCTGGTGCTGGATAGGCTGTACTTGCAGAGGTCTGGAGGAGGTCTCACATGGTGAGCCCGAGGAGCCAATGTCACAGTGTTTTGATGGCTGTAGAATTATAAAATATATAGAGGTCAGATGCTTCTTCTCTTTCAACTTGGATATTTTAAAAATTTATTTATTTATTTTAGAATAATTAGTCTTCTCACTCCATAGGAAGTGAATTACAGTTTCCCTGAAGTTGAGGTGGATGTGGACTGTTGGTAGGGCCACTCAACCCCTCCGAGCTTCTCCTCTCTTCTCTGGAGTAGCACCTTTCTGGTCCTGGGGCGGTTTCCTTGCATGCATAGCCTGGTCAGTACTCTACTGAGGATGCCAGAGGGGCCACCTGCAAAGGTGCAGAGCTCTTCATCTGTGCACAAACCCTTCCTTCAGGGGACTCGTTCGCAACCCCAGCTGCCTCACCCCCCCCCCCCCCAGCCTTCCATTTGGCTTTCCCAACTCAGAAGGACAGCTGGGCTGCAGCTGAGCTCTCCCTCTCTGGGATTAAGCTGAGTATTCTCTTGACTGACAGTTGTAAATTTTCAATCAAATGTATTCTTCCTTTTAGAGATTCCGCCCTATAGTACCTGATATTCTGTACCTTACAGCCATGTTTTCACACAATCTGTCCAGATTTCACCCTCAAATTTGCTTCATGTTACGCCATGTTGGCTGGATATGGAGCGCTCCAGCATCCTTACATTAAAATCACTCGACTATGCCCTTCATTCTGGTGCTGGAATCAATTCAGCCTTACTTAGATTCTTCCCGTTGTTCCTTTCTTTCTACAAATTCTTTTCCCTGGAAGGAAGCCAAAGAAGATTTTAATTAATGAAAAGACATATTTATAGAAGGGAAGGCATATCAAAAACATGTCAAATTTTATAACACAATTCTATAAATTTCTTGCAGTTGCAGAAAAACCTTAAAAAATAATTTTTGTTTTGTGAAAAATTAATTCTAAAGATTATATTGAAAGCAAAGTGTGGAGGAGACCAATGACATATGCAAACAATTCAGCAGAAAGGATTAAAAAATATATATATATTTTTCAGTACTGGGGATTGAACTCAGGACCCTGCACTTGCCAGGAAAATGCTTATTCTACTGAGTTATCTCCCTGGCCCCAATTTTTTGCTTAACATGTTTTGAATTTTGTTTCTATTGCTACTGAGTACCGACAGTTCAGTCCCCCTTATTATTATGTCAGTATGTGGGAATTACCTGTTCTTATCATTGGACATTATGCTTTTTCAAGTTGCTGATTATTACAAGTAAAGGTCCTATAGCTAAACTTGTGCAAACACTTTGCAAACAGACATTCTTCACCAATACAACTTGTATATCTGGTGTTTAATTGTGTGTGCACACAGGCCTGAAGCACGTTTAGATTCATGAAAGCCGCATGCAGAACTATATCTCAGAAAAAAGCTGGTCCCATCCACATCTACTGACATTCTTATTTTCTTGTGCATGTAATTAAGAACAAAATTGAAAAGCCATAACATAAGGCTCGTTATTATTGGAAACAAAGAAAATTTCCCAGGCTTTTATCATATTTTGTAGTTTAACTGATATATAGAGGGGACTTTACAATGCTCTGTGTCTCTGCTGACAATGGTATTTGCCAATCCTCCTAATTTTAGTCATCTTGGCGATAAGCAGTCTTGCCAAAGTGGTTGTGTATTTCTGTCTTCATAGAATATTTTTAATATATTTTAGCAAACTTACACTAAAAATACAGACTTTTTCTAAAAACTCAAATATAATATTTCATACTTGCCTATTTTCTATTTTGGCAGTGTTCTTTCCTAGTGAGCTTTATTATCTCATAGAATAATTTTCATTCATTATTAATGTTGTTTCACATTTTTTTTTTTTTAATGTTGTTTCACATTTATTTAACAACCTTTCGGTGAATTTGGCTAAAAAGTGTGTTTATTTTACCTGGATATTTAAAACCTTTTTTTCTGTATGTTTACTTTTTCTTTCTTTAAACATTATTTATTTATTTATTTATTATTTATTTTTCTGTGTTTAGTACCGGGTCTCACTACACACCTTGGACTCGTAGTGATCCTCCTGTTTTCAGCCTCCCCAGCGCTGGGATGATTGGCATGTGCCACCATGCCTGGACTCTGCTGCTGGCTCAGCGTGCTCTGGGTGCAGGGTCTGCACAGTATGTGCGGCGATGGATGGAACCACGTTCCCCGAGTTCGCCTAAGCATGCGCTTAGCCTGCTGAGCTATCTTGCTGGCCCTCTTTAGACACTTTTAGCATTCACTCTTACCAGACTTCATTATTTCTAGATTGTAATCAACCATCACCTTGTTATTCACTTGGAATCGTGTACTTTCTTCATTTGATACTTTGAAGACTTTCATTTTTAGCCTGTGTATTTCAGTTGCTCAGCAATCAGGTGACTACAGTGGTCTTTTTTATTTGTGAGATTCTTTGAATCAGTGGGTCTTTTAAATTTTGGGTACCTTTATCAATTTTGAAAATATTTAGGCAATCACTTTTCAAGTGCCATCTTAGAATCAACTTCCCTTGTCCTCCTGTTCTAAAATTTATACCAAATAAATATTAGATCAGTCAATACTGCCACTATCTTGGCATTCTTTTTGTTTCATTTTTTCCTTTTAATTTCAATGTATCATTTTTCATAAAACTTCAAGAACAATGACTTTCCTTCTGTTATGACCTGCCATACATCTCAAATCATAAAAATCTTCCTGCTTAGACTCACTTTATATCTATTTCTATGCATCTTTGCTATGCTCAGCTGATAAAAAAAACTATCCAGATTAACTTTTTTATGTATTTTGCACAGAGTCACACTGTGTAACTCAAAAACTCAGATTACAGTAGTGTGCCACTACACCCAGGCTTGGTGTGGTAGGCTCAGCCCCCCTAGGGGTGGGGATGGCACAGCATGTGATGCTGGGGATTGAACCTGAGTCCCTGGGCTTGCCTAACCAGGCACTTAGTCTGCTGAGCTATCTTTCCAGTCCTTACAGTAGCTCCTAACAGGCCTTGGTTAGCTATCAATTGTGAAATATTAACACATTAATATTTAGGATGATAGTTCATGGAATTCTTCACCCCAAACCTCCAAGTATTTTCTACATCCCACTAAGTTATCTACCAGTTCTTTAACACTAGATTGAGCATCTTTTATGATTTGGTCTTTATCGTGGTTTGTGTCCAGATGTCACCCTGCAGTCTCATGGGGCTACAGGTGGAGATACGTTTTCAGAGGTGACTATTATTTCTTTCCAAAATTCATGTGTTCAAGTTTTAAAATGCAGTGTGTAGTGGCTTTAGATGGTGGGTCTTGAAGATGATTTGATTAGGAGGGCAGAGGCTTCATGAATGCTATTAGTGTCCCTGTAAAGGGAATCTCATCAAAAAATGCAGGAAGGGGTAGAGGAGGGCACAGAAAAAATTAAGATATGTTATGTACATGTATGACTCCTCATGAAGAGCGCATTCATTATGCACCATAGACATGCACTCATAAAGATAAAAATTTAAATATATAAAAATGAAAAGTATCTTTAAAGTGAAACAAAGAAGCACTAAAGAACACCTCTGCCCTTTTCCTCATGTGAAGATTCATTGAGAAGCTGAAATCTATGAGGAGTAAGCCCACCTCACATACCAGTCTACCAGCATTTTGCCATGGACTTCTTGATAAGGATTTCTCCATTTCCAACATTGTGAGAAAAATTGTTCATTGTTTTAATAACCCAGTTTATATCTTACTATAGCAGCTGAAATGAGTGAGACTTAGTCCTCTCACAAAAATAGCACTAACTAGCTGGGCCTCGAGGTCCAAGCCTGCAAAACCAGTACTTAGAAGGTTGAGACAGGAGGATGCTTGCAAGTTCAGGAGCAGTGTGGGCTACAAAGTGAGCACAAAGCCAGCCTGAACTGTATAGTGCGACCCTGTCTCAAAAAGATAAAAGTAAAAAAGAAAAAAAATAGCATAAGCTTTGCTGGTTAGACCACCAACCTATTCAGTGATCATGCTAAAACAATCGTAAAGTTATATGTGTAATTTTTGCAGCAGAGTTTTATGATACAATAAAATAATGTATTATTAGATGCTGACCAGATTAGCAAAGTTGAGTTTTCTCTCTCATAAGTGGTGATTCTGAGGAGAAATGAAAATGTGCACAAAGTGAATGAGATGAAGAAGGCAAAAGCATTTAGTGCCAAGGATCTGAAAAGGAGAAAACTCTCAAGTATCTGTGTGGAAAAATATAGCAAGAATCATATAACCAACTAAAACAGAACTGTGGGCTAGCCTGATAGCTCAGTGGATTAAAGCACATGCTTAGACAGGCACAGGACTGGGGCTCTATTCCTGGCACCACAAGCCCCGCAGGCCTTGTTCCCCAGGGGCACACTGAGACAGCGTTTGAGACTGGTGTGGTGGCACATGACAGTAAACCCAGCACTTGGGAGGCTGAAAACAGGAGAATCACTGTGATTCTGATCTGTGTAGGGAGACCCTATAGACCCTGTAGTAAATGCATAAAAAATAAAGTAGAGTAAAATGAAATAGAACCAAAAGTGTGGTGCTTGACTGTAGGAAATGAAGTGTTCTAATTCAACAACAAAGTTAGACAAGATTAGGAGCCAAACACAAAACCCCTTATGGAATTTCAGACTTTAATTCAAAGTCAATGTAAATGTATTGAAGACTTTGAAGTATAGCGATGAGCTCATCACAATGTGTGTAGCAGCACATCACCATGAGTGGCACCGAAAGTGTATTTGAGGAAGATAGCAATGGATACATGGAAAGTCATGTAGCTAATGCAGCCCAGTTAGAGATGCTGAGTTGGTATGAACACTGTTGCTATGGTTATAGAGTTGCCATGGCTATAAAAGAAGAACTGGACTAGCGAAATTTACAGATAAAATCAACACAACTTGGTAATGGCTGTAATGTGTGAGTGAGCTATATATGATTAAGGGTGAATTTGAGCTTATTTAAATCGATGGAAGGCCATCTTACTCCGAAATGAATACTGAAGGGAAATGCCATGTCCGGTCTAATTTGGCAAATAGATATTTTAGCTGTCTTTGATTTGTCCAGTGGAATTTGCAAGAACAGAGTTGAACGTCCAGCTCTGCAGTTTAGAGAAGAGATCTAGAAATATAAATTGGAAGTTGTCAAAATCTAAGTGGTAAATAGTAATGGGTATAGTTGAGATCACCCTAAGAGAAGATATGGAATGAGAGGAGAGTAGAACTAAGGAAAAATCTTGATCAATTTTCTTGTGTCTCATCCTTACTGTGAGAAAGACTAGCCTGAAATAGTGTCATGATAAACAAGCTAGACAGATAAAAGAAATATTAGAAGTTTATTTTCTGGGCTGTATAATAAAGGTACTAATTCCAAGAGCATGTAAAGTTACTGATCAACTCACATAAAAAATCAAATGTTTTCAGTATATTGTGTGATGCAGAATTTATGCTGATCTGCTCTAAAATTATGTCAATGGATTAATGGTGGTGAATGTCAGATTAGAGCAAATTGTGTGTTTGAAAAAAATAAAAAAAGCATAGAAAATACAGAAAAATAGTAACACAGTCAGGGCCTGGCAAAGCGACACAGTTGTAATCCTAGCTATTCTAGAGGTTGAGGTAAAACGTTCACAAATTCAAGGATAGCTCAGAAAGATTTAGCAAGACTGTCTCAGAATTCAATTCACATTATTTTGTTTAGTGAAATTCTGTGTTATTTGTATTATTTTCTCTTTTGATGTTACTTTGTATTCTCTTTAAAAAACAAAGAAAATTAACAAAATTTTTAGGGAGGGAAGTCGCTCAGTGTTGCTTCAGTTCGACCTGCATTACCACCAAAGAAACAAGAGAACAGCATGACGACCAAGCAAGAGTAACGTAGACATATTCAAAGGAATTGAAGAAAAAAAAAAACTAATAAAACAAAATAAGCCACACACTCAAATGTATAATTAAGGAAAACTATCTAGAATAAGGCAGAATTTCGTCTGTGTGATAAGCAACCACACCAAGTTCTGAGATTGGGTTTTAATAAGAATATATTTTGATTAAAAGACATTCAAAGACAAAGCAAAGCACTACTTGTTTTGTACTTATGGTAGTTCCGGTTAAATTAAAGTTCATTTGATATAAAACACAGAGATTTATTTCTACTATCTGCTAATTTTTCATAAATAACCCCATCAAGATTTAGAATACTATAAAGTAAGGTATCCTCATGACTCTTTTTAGCTAAAACTGATACCAATAATCATGGTTTTAATTATTGTCATCCTGCACTATTCCCTCTAATGCAGTGTTATTTTATGGCAGATTTTTTTTTTTTGTCATGCAAGACAATGTCACAGAAGTTTAACCATTTTGTAGCATGTACAGTGGCATTCCATTATACGAAGGCATTGAATTGGTTTCTCTATCGCATGTTGGCGGTATTTTACTGTTTTGAGATTTTGATTAATCTGAATATGCTATATTAATCCTGTTCATTGTTCTCGCATACGTACTAAAGGGTGAAATTGATTGGTCATAGAATAAAACGATGTCTAACTCTACACAGGCAAGAAACTCAATTCTCTTCCAAAGTGCTTGTACGATAACCTCCCAGCAGCTGATGGGGCTGCAAAATCACGTCAGTTGACAATCCCTTGTCAAATTCTGGAATCTGGCCAGCCGTGGTAAGTCCAAAATCACTTTCCTTTCTTTCTTTCTTTCTTTTCTTCAAGAGTTGCCATTTTTATTTTCCATGAAAATAGAGTTAATTTCAAATTTTATGTCCTTTAAAAATTTATGACATTGTTTTTATAAAAGATATAACTACTTGGGATAAAAGTTGCCAATTTCACTAATTTAAAGTGTGTGACTTAGTGGCATTGAGTGTGATCACTGCTTTTGGAAAATGTTACCGCCATCTAGTTTTGGAACACTTTCATCTTGGGAACAGAAATTCAGTAGGTATTAAAAAAAATATTTCCTCATTTATTCCCTCTCTCTCCTTTTTTAGATTTATTACTCGACTTTCTTATCCACTTAACTATTCTACATACTTTATATAAATAGAATTGATGCTGCTTCTTCATTTGTGATTGGCTTATTGATTAATTGATTGATATTTATTTATTTATTTATTTGAAATGGGCTCTCACTATGCAGCTCTGGCTGGCCTTGAGGTCACTTTGTAGTCCAGGCTGGTTTGGAACTTGCAGTGATCCTCTTTCCTCTGTCTCCTGAGTGCTGGGATTACAGGCATGTACTAGCATGCCCAGCACGACTCTTTTTTTTGACATGATTCTTTCAAGGTTCACCCATATTACACTATTTGACAAAATTTCTTTCTGTTTACACATTTAATAGCATTTCATTTTACGCATACTTTTCTCCACTTTTGTGTGGACCTTGGTGTAATTCCAACTTTTGGCTCTCACGAGTAACACTGAATAATCCTAAGTACACAAATATCTTTTGAAATCCTGGCTTTCTTTTGTGTATGCCCAGAAGCAGAATTGAACTACATATCACAATTCTAATTTTATTGTTCTAAACAACCACTGTACTGTTGCCTATAGAAGCTATAATATTTTACATTTCTCCTGATATTTTTACTTTTGTTTTCTTGCTTCAATACCAAGGATTGAACTCAGGACCTTGCCCTTGTTAGGCAGGAACTAATGTCACTGTGCTATCTCCCCGACTCCTTTCCATTTCTACTAACAGAACGGTTTGTTCACATTCTTTGCCAATACTTGTTATTTTTGATTCTTGTGTTGTTTTGTCCTAGTTTTCTTGTTAATAACCTAACATTTTGAACTGGCACCACTTGGTGGTTTTGTGTTGTGCATCTGTAGTGATTATTCTTCGCAGACATCTTTCATGCACTTTTTGGCTTCTTATATATCTAGCCTTGCTGAAATACCCATTCAAATCTCCGTGTTCATTCTTAATCAGATGCCTGCTGAATTGTAGGAGTTCTTTAGGTAGGAGTGGTATGCGCAGCTAGGTTAGATAAAATATCATAGGCAGTGAGATAGGGGTAGGTGCTTGAAGGAGCCAGTGTGGACGATGCCTTGCCACTGTGGGGGAGAGAGGCACCTCCACAGTGGGGCAGACCTCAAGACTAAAGATGGAACAGATGCACCTATGGACCTCCCTAGGGACAGTTACCAGGGACTGATATTCTCCATAGGTATTGATTACCTTGAGGAAGCCAGGAAGAGCCACTGATACAAACTCCTGTAGGAAAATCCTCTGCTCCATGGTCATGCCCACTTGCTACGTGACATGCTCCCCGACTTGATCCCAATTTGAACAATTTTACTGGAGCAGTTCTACTTGTATTCTTCTTGGTTGATCATAGTTTTGTCCCGCTTCATGTCCACCTTGTGGCATTCCCATCCCCACCCCCCACCTTGAATCTGTTTCACATGGTGGACTTGCTCTGTAAAAATCCCCAGAAAAGTTAGGCTGCTGGACAACCCACTCAGGACCTCTCTGTCTCTCGCTTGGTCAGAGGCTTTCTTTCCTTCAATAAATACATTTGGCTCTTAACCTCCTTTGTTTCTAAAATCCATTCTTCCATTTTGGAGAACACCAACTAGTACCAGATACATAGCAGGTTGGGACTTTCTCTCCCTGTACCAGTAGGGATATTAACTCATTGTTCGATATGACCTGCAAATATTTTTTAACCTCTTTCATCTGTAAAAATATCTTAGCTTAGGACATTTACAAAGGCACTCAATGTAGCAGGAATACAACAAAAAGCCCAAATGTACCAAAAATGTGAGCCCAGGATTTTTAACTTGCCAAGCTATCCTCAATTGGTTATTGTGAAAGTATTAAACATATAAGAACTCGGGCAATATTATTTCATCAAACTACCATATTCTATCAATATTTTGTCTGATGCCAGCAAAGAAACAACTAGGGATAAATAAAGGGAAAATGAGTGGTGAGCACAGAATATATTTCATTAGAGAAGGAAAATTAAAGCAAATGTGTAAGGGTAAAACGTGGTGTAAGACAGCAGGTCGAAATGTAGTTATGTATGCTAAGGGTCTAGACTATCTAGTTGCAATCCATGTACTTGTAAGAGTGGGCATCTCTAGAAATCAGAAGAGAGTATAATAGCAAAGCCGCCTAAAGCCAGCATTGCTCATCTTCAACAGGTAAAGTGACTCTCAGTTGAGCTGCTTGCTCCTTGTGCCTGTGTTTCTCCATTTTTTCTGCCTTCCAACCCACCTATGTGGTTTAGCCTTCAGTGTCTCAGTCCTTTTCGTAGATTGGATGGTGTCTAGCTCATTACCTGCTAGTGAATATCAGTCAGATTTCTGGATACACATTGGTTACAGTTCCATTCCTGATGCAATATATTAAACAATTAAACAAGGACTAAAAAGTAGAAAAGAATAGGTATGTGATGGCATCATTCACAAAATCATAGCAAAGGATGTCTTAGTAGGGCTGGCCAGATAGCTCAGTGGATTAAAGCACCTGTTCAGGCAGACACAAAGGCCGGGTTCGGCCCTGCCACCTGGGCACACTGATACAGTGACTGAGACTGGGGACGAAGACTGGGCATGGTGGGACATGCCTGCAATCCTAGGGCTTGGGAAGCTGAAAATAGGAGGATCACTAGGAGTTTAGTAAGATTCTGGAGACCATGTACTAAATACATCTCTTAAAAAAAAAAAAAGATGTCTTAACATTTTGATGATATAAAAGAAATAGAGCAGCTGGTGATATAGCTCAGTGGCATAAGACAGACCTGGCAGGCACAAGGTCCTGAGTTTGATGCCTAGAAAAAAAAAAAGTTAAAAAGTCAATACTTTCCGAAATGTGCTATATATTGATCAACATTTTGATGCTCATTAGATGGAAGATCAAAGCCTGCATGAAGAAGAAGACTGCAGAGAATGGCAGAGAAGACCAGAACTGCGGAAGTGTTTGCAATCAGCAACAACTGCACCGTGGTCCTGGGTCGCTAAGCAGGGTTAGAGGGAAAGCACATGGAAAGCGGCAAAACAATTCCAAAGCCTTTATTATAAGGTTAATGGAAGCACATAAATGCCTTTTTAAAATTTTTATTAAGGAAGATTGTCATATGAGGTGAATTGAAGGGAAGCTGACATGTTTTTATATTTTCTATGTTGGTGTTGATTTGACTAGATAACTATCTGGCCTCTGGCTTGTGATTTTTAAATTAAGAGCTGGGGCAAAGTACTCAAATGATAGGACAAATTAAGAGGTCTAATAGTTGTCATCCTTGTCTTATTACACACATAAAGAAACACTACAGATGAGTCTCCAGAAAAGAGTGGGTTCCAGGCCACTTGGGGCACAGGCTGCAGAGGAAGTGTGAGCAGCTCACAGAATTCGGGAGGCGAAGCAGACTAATTAGGTGGAACTGAGTCTTCATGATTGTGTTTTTGAAAATCATCAGGAGGCTGGAGCTACATAGAAGCTTAACTGTCTACTAAAAGTAAACTGATATTTTTCCCCTCTCTGCTACAACAGAACACATTTTAAGGAAAATACATCACAGCACAGTAAAAATAATTTTAGCTGTAAGAATGTTATGGTTTATGTCTAGTTGTCTGCTCAAAGCCTCATGCAACCATGGGACATGGCATCTATAGACTGAGACTTGATTCATGATCCCTGGGATTGTGTTTTATTTTTTTTTAAATTTTATTTATTTATTTTTTTCTTGTTTCAGAACCTTTATTTGTTTATTCACTCATTTTTATGGCCGGCTCAGCCCACCCCGAGGGCTGGCGCAGCATGTGGTGCCGGGGATCGAACCGCGGTCCCTGAAGCCGCCCAAGCTTTCCCAGGCAGGCGCTTTAGACCACTGAGCCATTCCTCCGGGCCCGGGGATTGTGTTTTAGTACTGATGGGATTATCAGTCTGAGTAAGGCTGAGACTACGGGTGTGGTCTAGGGCAGATATTCTAAGGCAGAGAGCCTGAATGTAATATAAAGGGTGACAGAGAGACAGGCTAAGGCTGTTGTGTCCGATCGAGTAGTGAGACCCTGAACACTACCCAAAAAAGAATTAAGTTAATAGAGTAAGTACTGTTTTATAAAATACATCTAGCATCAGGAAACACAGCTGAGGACCATCAATATAGTTAATTACTTTTACCGTCTACTCTATGTGAAATGTGTGACATAATATTGAACCAGCCCACATAATACGTAATCCTCAATGTACACTCCGAACAAGTTACACAGTAAGGAAGAGGTATTTTCTGCATGGACAATTTTTATTAATTAGGAAATGTGTATACAAACCTAAATGTATATTGGTGAAACGATCACGAATAATGATGAATTTAAAGAAGGCAAGTGGGTCTTTGAGGTGAGTAGGACATAAAGGAGTTTAGCAAAGCAGAATAACTTACAGAAACATAAAACCTACTGACAAAACAATGAGCAGCTGCTCTGTATATGTACAGTGAGAACAAAGCAAGATAAAATAGGCCCCACTATACACAAAGGGATTAAATTGCATGTGAGTTAAAGCTTCAAAATGAAAGAGTTTGAGATACTGTTGGAATATCTTTTTGCTATTTTGTGTTTGTTTCAAAGAAACCTCTTATGTGTGGGACAGATTCCAGTTGTATTTTTGGCAATGTCAAAATCACATGAGGTGGAACTCACTATGCAAAATTTGCTCTCAGGGCCTCAATGTTCAAGTACAGAAACTTCTTACACTGAACAAACTGATTATCTCGTGCATATCGATTTTAAAGAAGAGAGTGAATGACTTAATTGTACCAGGAGAACTGGATTCATGACGTGGATAATCTGTGCATAGAATGTATCAGGAGAACTGTCTGAGAGGAAGATTAAGAACTAAAGTGAAGTCTATGGGACCAGGGAATTCTGAGCTTCTGGAACCCAGGGATCCAGGTACGGCTGGGCAGGGACAGAGCAGGGATTTCACGGCTGAGGTTGTGATGTAAGTAGACACAGGAACTCGGGCTCAAACCCTACGCACTGTTGGAAAGAGGGTAAATGGGAGAGTGGGCTAAAAAGGATCTGTTTTGGGATCACTACCATTATTCTACCCGGACATAGATGGACTGGAGGTTAAGGGCTGTACTATGGTGCTCAATTTGGACACATCTTCTAGCACACCTAGAAGACTGGAGGCTGTTCGTGAAGTAAGAAGTTTTACTACTCACCTCTCGGTGATACCGGTTCTTGTTCTAACAAGTTTATACACATTATATATTTAGTCACCACAATAAACCCAACGAAGAAGCTATATTTATACATATAGTTCAACTTGCAATTACATCTGCAGTACTTACGCTATTAAGCTATATCCCAGCCTGCAATTATCTTGGAAGATACTAAGATTTTGGAAACTTAAGCTTTGTCCATATTCACATAGGCAGTCAGCAGAACATTCCAGAGATTCCAGCCTCACTCATTCTATACACTGATTTAATTATATTGTGAAAATGCAGAAGATTTTAATAATTATGGACTAAACGAGAGTAATCTATTAGACTATGTTAATTTGCTTACTGAGTTATTGACTTATTTAGAAAATTATGAATATTTAGAAAAAATGTGCTTTCTCATTAATTAGTTATTACACATAAAATGTGTAATTTCCTTTTTGTGTTATGCTAATTTCAGATTTTGAAAAGCCTTATTAAAATGCATCCATTATTTGCTAGAGTTAAAAGATTCATTTTCCCCTGCATGCATAAGAAAATGGAATAAACCTTGCTTGCTACTCTTTTTGAGGAAACTGCTCTGGAGAAACAACAAATTTCTATCACAGGAAATTTTCCTCCCAGTAACACATTTATGTCCTTTCTTCGGCCTGCAGTAAAATATGATTATGTCAGATCTCATTCCTTTAGATATATACAAATTAGGCATATTGCACAATGTGTAGAAATTACTTTCCTAATGTTTCACAATAGCTTAGAATTAATTGAAATCCTTTAGGGTATGTGAAGCCGGAAGTGTGTCATGTTCATGGTATAGTGGGAAATAATTAGATCTGTGGTGAAGAGACACTACTAATTAAAACTTTATGGGAAAATGATTCTGAAATTAGCTTTTAGGAAATTGAAAGGAAGTAGATCACAGACAAAATGTAACACTCCTCCTCCTCCTCCACAGTATTAACAAGTGTGTTTTATATCTATGTGGGCAGTCTGTGCTACCACTCTGAGAGGCTGGATGTAATTTCTGTGATACACTCTAGTTAGGTCTATATCACATGTCCTAAAAAGATGATGGCCAACAACTGTGTGGCCTTGGGGGTAATACTTACTGTAGCAATGTCTTGGCGCCATCAGATTCCTATAGAACTCCCAAGAAATGGTGTATGTGTGTCAATATCATTTAATTCATAATAGACACAGATTGATATAGAAAAATCTTAACTGTCAGATTCTGGAAGGTGTTTCCAAGTCTTGGCTATTATACTTATCTAATTCATACATGATTTAGTTAACCAGATGGAAAGCATTACACAAGATCTCCTAAGTTGGATGATAAAGCATCATAGTGAGACTCCCTTCAGTTCACTTGAAATGGTGAACAGTTTGAAAAAGTCTGAGGAGAGAGGACCTGATCAGGGCCCTAACTCTCGCTGGATTGCCTTTTCTTGGAAGTTCTAATACAGTGCTTTTGCCTTTCACTTATTTCCAATATTAAATACTATGATTTCAAAATATGAAATGTTCATGTAATCTTTGATGGAATTAAAGCACTTTAGACTTAGGGGACATTTCTCAATTCTGTAAGAAAACCTAAGTTCATAAAGATTAAATATTTGGCCAAATTTATAAAGACAGGTTGCCAGTTAGTATCACCTTTGGAACCCAAATCTAGAGCAGTGCTCCTAACTATAAGCTTTGGACCTATACGTGGGATTGAAATACTTCTGGTAGGTAACTAGCTACTTGCTTATATTCCTTCATAGAAGGATGGGTGCTCAGCAAACAAAGAGTGGAAAACACTTATTCAAAATTAAATTTCAGGGGCTGGGACATAGCTCAGTGGCATAGTACCTGTCTGGTAAGCCAACTCCTGAGTTGAATTCCTGGTACAGAAAACAAAAAACAACAGCAAGGAAAAAAAAAAAAAAAAAAAAACCTTACCAAAGTTAATTTCAGGACATTTATACTCATGCTAGGGTGCAGCTCTAAATGTTTGCTTGGATCGTTATTGACATTCAATTATATCGTGGAGAGACCGTGACCTCTAGGTTTCTGCTATGATATTCTAATTACAATTTACGCGGTGCTTCTTGTGATTGGCAAGGAGACTGCAGTTCTATTCACGTGTGGAATTTCAGCCCTCGATGAGTAAGCTATTATGGATAAAAGGAAGCATTTTAAGCAGATTGATTTTCTGTGGCAGGCCTTAGCCCAAAAGGACTGCTTTGTGCAAAAATCAAGATCAATAGTCCTGTACAACACTAAATTGAATCATGCCACTGCTGCAATTTTATAATAGTTTTAATGTAAGATAAATAATAAACTGGCTTGGGGAATCTTCCTTATTGGTTGCCCTAGTTTCAATAGCAATCAGTGTGTGCTTCCTTACACCATTTGCTATTGATACCAGAATTGTGAGTAGGATTTACAGGGAAGGAAGCAGATGCTGTGCATGTCAAGCAAAGGTAGGATGCCTGATGTGCCTTGTCATTTATTTAAGCTAAACACGAGTAAAATTCAACTCTGTTATGATAACTGAACTCTTAATTTGTGGATGGCATGTGGATGAAAGTGCATCGTGCTACTCTGGAGGAGTCAGGAGTGGTATCTGGGCAACACTATAGTAGTGTGTTAGATTTTAACCGATGAGGGTATTTTTAATGTAGAAAGAATGGTTTCTCTAAAGCTACTGGGGAACTGAGGTGGCAAATTCTGATAATTTCAGATATCTACTTATTCCAACTATAGAAGGAAGGAATCAATAGGAAAAAAAAAGAGTTATGGAGTTGGGAAAAGAAAAGAGAAGTAACATTTGCTCAGTTCCCTTTGTGGGTTGGGTTGGTTTGGGTTGGGTAGACACAGGTTTCTGAACACTCATCCAACTAAAAACTAAGGATGTATTAAGCATCTGTTATGCTAGGAGCCCTGTATGTGATTCTGGACAAAATGTGTGTACTTTCTTCTAGCGTGAAATTTCACACTAACCTTATAAAGGGATGCAAATGCTTCCGATTTATAATTTAGCGCAGAGAAATGCAACAGGGTTCGAAGTCACACTGTTCGAAGTTGGAAAAGGTGGACTCCAAGCAGAGATACATCTGTCCTCAGAGTTTGACCTACTGCAGGCCATCATGTCATGAACAAATCCAGGTGGACAATGAGGATAACTCAGCCACAAAATAATGTACATATCCATTCATTGGGAGATTCCAAATCCCTTGAATTTCTTAGTTTTTTAATTTTTTTTAAAAATAAGCAGTTCTTTTTTACAAATCTTGGCAGATGTGCCTGTCTGGGCTTCAGCACATTTCAGTACATTTCACTGTCACACAGAAAGCCTTCTCGAGACTGTAACTTGCACATATTTTTCAAAATTAATTTAATAAAATATTCACTGAAAACAAAGATTAATTACTCCAGGTTTTTCAGCCAACATAACCAAGTGACGACTGTGGCTTACATTTTAAAACAGTTGTTACCTAGACACAGATTACGATACATTTTTAGACAGATATAATTCCTAAACACATGCTAACTGCTTCCTAAATCATAGACCCACTTGGAAATTAATGGAAGAGCTCTAACATGTACATGTATATAAAAACATAAAAATCCAAGTCCAGACCCCAGTAGAACACTTGGGCCTTAAAATTTCCTTCAAAAATCAAGTATCTCTGTTTCATTAGGAAATACTATTTTAGAAACAAATTCTGAAATAAGTAGAATTTTTCAGTAGGAGGTTGTTATGCTTTATGTCTAGTTTTCGTCATGCAGTCATGGGGTAGACTTCTAACTTTGTGATTCACTCATGATCCACTGGGATTATGGCTGTGAATGCTTGACTCAGCCTGGGGCAGATAGTCTGAATGCAACAGAAAGGAGATGGACTTGCTCGCTGCTGCCTTTATTGCTGTTACTCCTCTCTTTTGCTCTTATTATTTTTCTGCCTTCTGCTGCCATGAACTGCTGCCCTCTGCCTTGTGCCCCTCTGCCTTGGAGCCAAGAATACTGAACCCTTCAGTAACTGTGAGCTAAATAAATCTTCCCTTCCTTCATTTCGGGTGTTGAATATTTGTCCCAGCAATGACAGAAGAATAACTGAGACATAGGTAGTTGTATAGTTGCCCCTTAAAAAAAAAAAACAAAAAACAAAAAACAAACAAACAAAAAAAAAAAACAGTTTGAAACTATTTAATCATGTGGAATGTTTACTTTTCTAGTTATAAAGAAAAGCGAATATCCCTTCTTTAGAAAATAGATTGAAAGTATTGTAAACCATATGGGTGATACTTATTTTAGGAAATGCTTTTTGGAAGGACGCTTGAGGATCTACTGTAGATCTGAATCCTGGTCAGTTCAACTTCAAAGAGTAAGTCATCCCTGCAGCAGTAGGTGTGAGTCAACATTTTTACACAACTAGGTTTTCAGCATCTACTATTTACCTTTATGACACTTTGAGGAATATATTGGTGAATGAACAAAAATCCCTGGTTTTTGTCATGCTTATAAGCTTCTACTCACGTTTCTTAAAGTTGACTCTCCTGTTCTCTTTTGACTGCTCTTTCCCCTGTAAACACTCCTTCAGTGCTAATTATCACTGGGGTTTATTAACTTAGTCCCATCACCTTCAATGTGCTGTCGTTTTAGCCTTCAGCTTTCTCCTATGTTGCTTTACACCTGGCTATTTTTTGTGTGGAACTGGGGGTCAAACTCAGGACCTTGCACTTGCCAGGCAGGCTCTTGTGCCCCTGAGCTACCTCTCCAGCCCCAACACTTGGCATTTTCTTAGAACGCTTTTGTGTTCCAGACCCACATACCCAAGTGCTTGCTCAAGTTGGGCTGGCAGTCCCATGGTGACTTCACTTATGACAGGTTCTGGTCAGATTCACTTCCCCAGAACCTGCCCTTCCCTCCCAAGCAAGCCTTGTTTGCTAGTGCCTGTGCTTTTGCATATCAACATCATTACAAATCAGGAAGTCTCCCCAAGTTAAATGTCTCTATGTTAATGATAAATAGCTCTGATTTCTAGACTCAGACAGCTGGTGTTTCTATCCAACTTTGCCAAGAATTAGAGTAGTAACATTTGCTACTAAATTAACCTATTGGATCTATGATTCACTTATCTTTAGTATGAGGAATCTGCTTGTTTCAAAAAATGGGCAAAGATATGGATCAAGAGGTTATCTTAGGATGTGTCCTACATAAAATTACAGTTGGTGTTAGTTTTGCCTTTAGTTTCATATTTTATTGCTGCCCATCCTCAGTTATTTCATTGGGCTTGGTAAAGTCCTAGAGACTTGGGGACATCCTGTGATTTTGTGGGGAAATGAGGACCAGGGCGTTCTACCACTCTTTGGCTAAGGCATCTCTGGTCTCAGGTCTCCTTCAGCATTCAGTTCTGAATTTGGACTAAGACAGATTTTGCTATGGATCCCGATTTTGTCAACAATGTATTTCTAGGGACATTTCTTTGTTTTTCTATTCAAATCGACTTTTTCAAATCCTACACTTGAAGTGCCAAAATTTTTCCTTGGCACCAAATTTCTGGTTAGTTGAATTCTATAAGTGTCTGCGTTTGGCTCGAAATCCCTCTCTTCCGAGATGAATCCTCCTGAGACACTTCTATGCAAGGTAAACACAATGTGGAGTATCAGGACGGGTGACATTGATGGCTCACACTGATACTGCTCTGGTGACATCGAGTTAGAGCTGTGCCATTAATTAAAAGCAAACCCTTTCGTCTTTTATTCCCTACACACATTTGCAAAGCTGCTGTTCTGCAACTGAAAAGCACTGCTCCAAAGAAAAAGAAAAATCTGGCTGTGTGAAGAACTACAAGAATAACAATTAGCTTTCTGACATAGCAGTTTCTGATGAATGTGTTATTTACTTCAAAATATCAGTAGCATGTATACTAAATCAAAATTTCCAATTTTGCTTCTAGCATGCCTGTATTGACCCTACATGCAATGATCATGGCATAAAAAGTAAAAAAAAAGTCTATATGTATATGCTGTGTTTAATATGAATTCATAGACAGGTAAGGTTAATAGTTGAAACGAGTTATAGGCAGTGACTGGTATTCATATATATATATATATATATATATATATATATATATATATATGTGTGTGTGTGTGTGTGTGTGTGTGTGTGTGTGTGTGTACCTGACAAATTGAGTTGTTGTAGGAAGTAATATATATATATATATATATATATATATATATATATGACAAATTTTTGTTAAATCCATGGATATAAAAACTGAACATCCATCCATGATTTGGGTTTTTTTCAAGTTATTAATATTTCCAGCAAGTGACCTCAACAAAATTACCATCACTCATTTTGGTTTTTATTCTAAGGATATCTCTGTCTTATCTCCAGACTGTACACACTGTACACATGAAGAAGGTCTACGCATAATGCACAAGACATCTTCAGGTGTGAGGGTGAGGACATGGTAAGCTTCTTGATCCCAGAAAAACTCGGCCTCTTCTGTACTGCAGAAATGCACACTATGATGATAAGACTTTGACACTGGGGCTCATTTCATGGGTCACTACTTCCAGTGCAATGGTCTGAGGTTTTAGGATCCAGTCCACATGTACTGAGACTGTCTTTGCATTGTGCAAAAAAGGAGAGTTTGCTTGTGGGGTTCTTCTGTCTCTACTAATTATGTTACCTTCTGACCACACAGAAGGCTTGAAGAACCCTTCAAAACAAATCATTTACTACCTCTCCGACACAACTCTCTTTTTACTTTATGCCAAGAATACATACTGGTACACTGCATTTTCCTCTTCCTCTTAGTTTTTCCTCAGTTATCTAGTTATCCTTCTCTCAAAACTTATTATGTGCAAATAATTAAGTTTATTGTTCCCAGGGCATGTTATCATTATTTTTTTCATGCTAAGCATTTTCTGGTGCATAATTCATTTTTTGCTCCAAACCTATTTATTGTACTGCCATTTCCTTCTAAACAAAGACAGCCAGAAGGCAAGATTCTCTGCTTTGTTTTTGATGATGAACAATATGCAAATTGACAGTATCAGAAAGAAATGCCATGGTTAACATTCCTAAGTTATATTCTCTCACATGTTACTTCAATCCATTAAGAGAGGAAATTTTCAGCTCACTTTCTAGAGAATGGTGGAATGCCACTATGGCTAGATAGGATAGTTATAGGATAGAGAGGATAGACAAACTAGTTCCTAAAATATTTGGGGCTTCAGAAGTCACAAGGGTTTGCCTTTTCTGGTCCTTACACTTTGATTATCAACTTGATTTCTCTTTGGTATAGGATCAACTTTCTCCATATGGTGGAAATTACAGTAGCTAGTACCTTCTATGTTTTAGGTCATCAGATTTTTACCACCTCAGAGAGATTACCTCTGTCACTCGGATTCATTTGAAAAAATCCTGAGGGAATTCCATGATGTTCTTGTCTTATAAGAGTGTCCATCTCAGTGTCACTCACTAGGGAATGATTAAGTCATGTATGAACATGTTAGCTGTGAGGGTGCCATGTGTCCAGGGAAGAGGGTGATAGGCAGGTTACCCAGTGTTCTTAGAAGCTGAAATGTCATGGTGTCACTGCATACCACACTTTGACAGAGACACACATTAGGTCATGGGATTGTGTTGCCAGTTCTGCATTGCATGGATTTCTCTTGGCCTATGTGTTTCCTCCTCCCAGTTCAATTGTAGAACCTCTGGGAAAGTTTCTTGAAATTCTTCACACCTGAGTGTCTAAATAAAGCCCGCATACTACTAGGGATGTGAAGGGCCTTATGTCCCTCTTAATCTCCATGCTGCTATTGAATAGGAAACCTACAGAAAGCAATGTACATTTCTGAACTATCTTCAAGAGTTAACATAATGATTTTGCAGGTCAGAAACAGCTTACTTTGAGATATCAGAGGAGGATCTATTTTCTTCCCAACAGGGAGGTTTTCAAACTAAATCATAATGCTGGCTTGATTCACAGGAGACAATCAACAATGCAGGGTGTGGAGAGAAGGAGCCTTGTAGGTCAAGGCGGGCATCCACCATCAGTGACTACGCAGGTTCAATTCCTGCCTTTGGGTAAAAACACAGGTGTGTAAAAGAATTGTAGGCTCTTTCGTGTGTCTTTCCTTTTTCTCCCAGGCTTTCCCTTTATGTGGCTCAGAAGAACCTCCTGTGGCCAATTGTGGGTTGAAGATAATTAGCCTTTAATTATCACCATTACATTTTCACCTGTTCCACTTGCAAATCCCCAGAACCTCTAGTGCTCCAATTAATGTGTTCATCCTCCACAAGCAAGTGTGGGGAGACAGCCTTCCCCGGTGGGAACCAACCTCTTCCCCACTAACCTTTCCAGTCATATTTTAGCTAGGGTAAGAACACCCTAGGGAGGATCAACTTATTTTTTCTTTGCAATATATAGCTACGGGATCTGTGATCAGATGTGCTCTCTCATTGCAGAGCTGAGTCCACACAGACACTGCGAATGCCATTTCTGGGCCGATCAAAGTAATGAGGATTGTGCAAGACAACACATGAGCTAAAATTCACTCAAATAGACACAACTTTATTTGCAACCTAGAGAAGAGTTTGCATTTTTGTTTTGATTTTTGTTATGTATAAACGAAAACCAATTAATTGGAAAACACTCGAGAAAGAAAAGAATTGTAATGCAGGATATTTTTGTTTTCTTCTATCAGGTGAATGAATATTTATCTGTTTGGGCAGAGACACAAAAGACCCTACACTTGGGCTAAGCAAGGAGACTATTTGTGATGTAATCTTGAGAAAAAGAATAAGTAAATACATAAATGGCTGAAAAAATCTCGTAAAGTTAAGAAGAGCTTATTATCCCTGAGCTGGCAAATTTAAAATAACACATGCACTAATTCCCCCAACAGTACATTGAAAGTGAGAAAGGATAATTTACTTCATAGACCTTTTGAGGTTTTATATTTTTATATCACATGATATCATATATACCTGGTAGTCAAACTACAGAGGAGCCTTTGGAAAGACTGATCTGGGAATACATTCTCATTAGCATGCAAACCATTTGTCAGCATGCAAATAATTTAATGATAATGTGGCCAGGGTCCCCAGAGTAAATGATTTCCATTTTCATTACCATATATGATACAAACACACATAATATTTTCCCTGAAAATTACAGTACTTATTTAGTACTCTTTGATCTGCCTACAGATTTTGTCTCATTAATCTTCACTTGAAAGTAGGTGGGTAGGGTTATTCCACCAACTCACAAATGAAAAAATGGAAAACAAAGGGTCAGTCTGATCACAAGATGAGTTGAAAACATATGCGTGTGCAGGCTCATTAATTTTTTTTTTTGGTGTGAATTTTAATCAAATTATCGCACTCCATTTTAAACTTATGGTATTTGAAAATATAATCAGCAAGTCTCCTGGGTCCATATTGCCTTGTTAGTAAATCTTTAATATGGGCTCAGGAAAGTTAAGGCAATGTTTATGTATTTGCCCATTTCTGTACCTTGAGACC
This sequence comes from Myocastor coypus, assembly GCA_004027025.1. Taxonomy (NCBI): domain Eukaryota; kingdom Metazoa; phylum Chordata; class Mammalia; order Rodentia; family Myocastoridae; genus Myocastor; species Myocastor coypus. Next base: position 48,129 of record PVJA010003858.1, on the reverse strand, counting down.
ATGGGCCAGGTCGATGGGGATGTGCATGAATATGGAGCTGTGGTGATAGTGAGCGGGAAGTCAGGTTAGGGCAATAGGATCTTCATGGTATTGGATTTTGATCGTCCTTATTGGGCCTCTGATTCCAGTAACTTCTTTCACTTTAACAGGGATGTGCACCATTATCTGTGCATGTTTGGGTGTTTTAAATCTTTTTTTTTTTTTTTAAATTAAAAATACTTATTCACTGGGTACAGGGTCTTGCTATGCAGCTCAGATGCATGGTGCTCCTCCTGTCTGAACCTCACCCGTGCTGGGACTACATGTGTTGTTATGGTGTGTGTCAAGTTGTCCCCGCAAAGCCTCATGCAGTCATGGTGTGGGAACTTGCAGAGTTTGACACTGACTCATGACTTACTGTGATTATGGGCTTTAGTACTGATGGGATTATGGGTCTGAGTACTGCTGTGATTATGGGTCTGGCTGAAGGTGGACAGCCTGAGGTAGAGATCCTGAAGGAAATATAAGAGAGACAGACAGACTCTGTCTTGGTTTCCATTGTTGCTGCTCCTCTGCCATGAATTGCTGCTCTTTGCCATGTGCCACTCTGCCTTGGATCCAGCCAAGTATGGACTGAAACCTCCAGCAACTGTGAGCTAAATAAATCTTTCCTTCTTTCCTTTTGGGTGTCAGGTATTTGTCCTAGCAATGAGAGAAGAGTAACAGAGACAGATGTGTACTATCATGCCCAGTTTCCGGGCTGGAACAGTGATCTTGGGCTTCCAGGGTTGGCACAACATGTGGCACCAATATTCAAACCTGGGTCCTTGTGCTTGCCAGGCAGACACATAGACTGCTGAGCTGTCTTCGCAGTCTTTTTTTTTTTTTTTTCCCCCTTTTAAACATTTTTAAAATTAAAAAAAAATTAAACGCTTTTTAATTGGTACATATTTGCCATACATTATGACCACATTAATCATAGGGAATTTGTACCTATACATAATATGTCCTAATTGGTATTTGTCCTATTCCCCTCCCCTCCCTTCAAGCCTTTCCCCCCTCTTCATTCATAAAAGCTTAGTTTCTGTTTCCCCCCTCCATTATTTTTCTCTATGTTTTTTAAGAAAGGAAGGAACGGGAAAAGGATTACATGTGCACATTTTTACTGTGGAACCCACTGAGTACTGTGCTCTTGGGTTGATGCTAAATATTTTCTCAGGGTGCAGAAATATGAGGGATGATCCATTTTCTATTTTCAAATACTGAAACAGTTTACAGGGCAAACACTCTTGATACCGTGTCTGAAAATAAATAAAAATTGTATTACTAACAACATCTACTGATTATTGTTAGTTTATTATATGCAGATGTTTGCATTCATTATTTTATCACTATAACATTTCTAAAACTTAGACGTGTAGTTAAAGAAAGCCAAAGCAAGTGGGTACAATCTTTGTGAATTGAGATATTAGGCAAAGAAGTCTCACAAAAGTCCACATAGAATGAGAAATGTTGATGGAAGAGAGTCTACTTTGGGTGGAAGACTTGGGAAGCTGTGCCATAACTGAGAGGCACCACACTGTTGCTTTCTAAATATGCACTAACATTTTGCATTTAACTAACTGACAAATGGAAAGTGCTGGCATCTAAGTGACTCTCTCAAGCCGTGCATGCTCATAAGTGGTGCTGTTCTGAGGTGGCTGAACCTCGGGTGTGTGAATGTAGACTAGCAGTATGGCCACTAAATTAGTTCCCTGATTAGCTGAGCATAGTTCTGGGTGTGCATAGTTGGGAGTCTCACTGTGAGTGTAGTCGTGGGTATGGGTATGGGTGACATCACCCTAAAGGCTTGTAGCCTGGATGGAAAACAAGGGAAACAAATGAAGGAATGAGCTGTGTGTTTGCTGCTCTTGCTGCTGCTGCCACTGCCTTCCTCCTGCCATGCCATGAGTTGTTTCTCCTCTGTGACCCTACCCTACCTTGGTGCCAGCCGACTATGGATTGAAACCTCCACAAATTGTGCACCAAAATAAAATTATCTTCCTTTAGCTTTAGGAATTGGATATTTTCACTCAGCAAAGATCCAAGTAACTAAGATGGTGTTAATAGTTCCTTTGGCCTGAAAGTGTGGGCCAAAAATTTATGACACTAAGTCACTTCAAGGGAAGAACGCTCGCATGCCAATTAAGAATGCTTTGGCTATAAACGACAGCGTCTAAGTAGTGATTATGAAATCAAGGATAGTTCTATCTTTTCTCATGTATGTTTCAATCTGGAGATAAGCAGTTTGATACTATTGCAGCAGCCAATATGACTTGAAAAATGTCTTTATACTTGGTCCCATGTTCTCCCACCAGCTCATGATTATCAAAATTTGGCTGCTTCTGCTCTGGTCATTTCATCCATGTTCAAGGCAACAATGAAAGGGAATAGAAACAGCCAGTAACAACACTCCATACTGACAAGGGAAGCAAAAGTATTCCCACAAACCACTGGGCAGATTTCTATTCACCTCATTGATCAGACCTGTTTGTGTAGACATTTCTTACTATAAGGATGTAAGAGAAAGAAAGAGTTTAGCTTTTCTAGCCTGCTATGATGATTCTGTAGGAAGGTGAGAAAGCATAATCTTGGCAACTACATCCTTGAGGTTAAGAAATGGTTTAACTGGGAAGAAACCAAAATTTCTCTTTCCTAGGTGTGTGCCTTTCCAATTACATGTAGACATTCAATTTATCTTCCTTAAGAAATGTCTCTCCCAAAATGGATTCCAGTGCATAATGTTTTCTTCAGTCACTGAAAAGGTCCATGGCAAGGAGGGCTTTGTTAAGTGGGATTTAGAAGCTCTGAATGCCAAACTGAAAATTTTGATTTCCCATAATGAAACAAGGCAAGACACTGATTTGCATAGCAAGGACCAGTGTGACGTCAGGCCACCAAGGGTTTGAGCATTGTCACAGGTATGCCAGCAGCATTGCCTTGGGGCTGTCCAAGTTGTTCATCAACTGAATCTGAATTCCTTAAATACCTTGTTATTCTGCTAATTTATTGGGATGGAGAGATAGCTCAGGAGAATAAGTGCTTGCCTGGAAGCATAGGGTCCTGAGTTCAATCCTCAGTATCACCAAAAAAAAAAAAAAAAAAAAAAAAAAAAAAAAAAAAAAAAAAAAAAAAAAAAAAAAGTATTGGATTAATATTGATTTCTTTTCTCTGTCACTAGGACACAGCCTATTTCTTGAAGTGTCTTGCATGAATTAAAGTCCTAATGATGAAATATGGCTTAAGGCTTTCTCTTAATAGATACCTCTAACCTGGTTACTTCCAGACAAATATTTGACATGGAAATTTGATTCTTTTTTAGATTTTTTCCTAAGAGAATCTGATGTCTACTGGTTGGAAAAGTTAAGGGAAAAGAAGAATACCTGAGACTTGTTAATAACGAAAACATTTTTGTTGCCAACTTTTGGGCAATGGTTCATTCCAAATATAGTGGCATTAGACTCACATCAAGCATAGATGTAAAATTGCATTTGTTCAGGTATTTTAGCTGGCAGCAGCAGCAGCAGCGGCAACACGGAGAATCCAGTTTGCCAACAAACGCTGCCTTCTCACTGCCTTAGAACGCACAGAATCCATTACGAAAAAAGAAGCGATGCAAGAGGTCTGTCCACTTTGCTACCCTTAGGAGTCTGTCGCAAGATTTACTGCATGTCCTTCTTTTTCCAGGTTTAAAATGAATCATGAAATTTGGATAACCTGTAATGATTAGAAAGATCATTTTTTGTTGTATGACTCTGTAACTTGAAATGACTTGATTTTTTTTCAGTCTAGAATAAGGGGTCTTGCAGATGAGAATTCTTTCTGATTTGAGGAAACATTTGAATGGCCAATGATGGTAAGATTATATACAAAATTCCAATATGTTAGAGGAATCTATTACTACTAAACTCTGTGTTTGAATACTAAATTCTTTTTTTACTGAAAAGTTCCTATGACTATAAGTTAATTGTTTGATCATTCCTGAAGATTTCATATAAAGATGTTTCATTTGCCAAATACACTAATTGAAAATAATATTTAAAAATGGATATTTATAATTGTATATAGGTATGCTGTGGCTTAACAATGCAGAATTACTGTCTTTAAATTTATAGCTGATATTCTGTCTTTCTTTTCTGTTTTATAGCTTCATATTTTATATCAAGAAGGAGCTGAGGAGATAGCTCAGTAGAATAAGCACTTGCCTGGCAAGTGCAAGGGCCTGAGTTCAATCCCCATTTCTGAAAAATACAATATATAAAATTTACAACAACACCTTGCAACATGGTTTCTGTCTCTCTCTTGTGTGGGTGATGCCCTGCACTTGGATTTTTGGAAAGAGGGAGGTTCCACAGTTACAGTATGTCTTCTGCAAAGTTGTAGACAATCACTCCTTAAATGCAAAGTTGGCCACTTGGAAAGTGGAGCCACGTGACACATAGTGTCTTGTATTTTAAGAATTAAAGATAGGAATGTAAACAAAATTTACTCATTATATTGAAGTGTTTCAAAGTTCACTAGTTTTTTTTTTTTTTTTTTTTTTTTTTTTTTTTTTTTTTTTTTTTTTTTTTTTTTTTTTTTTTTTTTTTGGTGGCCCCAGGGTTCGAACTCATGATCTTGCAATTGCCAGGCAGGCACTTGCGCCATGGAGCTAGCTCTCTGTCCCCTCACTAGCTTTTTTGGAAGGCATATGAAACATAAATGGTCTTCACATTACTAAAATCTTTCAGTCAATTTGTTTCTTCAGTTAACATCATTTCAAGAAAGTTTTTTTAAAGTTTATATATTTGCGATAAATCTACATCTATATCTATATATCTATATTCCTACATTTAGGTCTATAGAATCTTATTATGTAGATCAGACTATACTGATTCTCCTGTTTTCAGCCTCCCAAGGTGCTAGGATTACAGGGGCGCACCACCACGCCCAGTCTCTATCACAGTCTCAGCGCATCCCATGAGCAGGACTGGCACAGCACACCAGGGATCAAACCCCAGCTGCTGTGCTCTGTGTAGCCAGATGTTTTAGTTCACTGAGCTATCAGACAGGCTTTTTTTTTTTTTTTTTTTCTTTCTGTAATATATTGTTAATTTATTCCTTTATTCCTTCATTTATTTTTGTGGTGCTGGGGACCGAACTCACGATCTTGCACTTGCCAGGCAGGAGCTTATGCCCCTAAGCAATCTCCCTGGGCCCATTTTATGATACTTAATAAATCCATTTATCCTGGATTATTGTTATATATGCATAGCACACTTTGACTTTTTTTAAAATTTTATTTTATATATTTATTTATTTCTTGTTTCAGAACCGTTATTTTTTTATTCACTCATTTTTATGGCTGGCTCAGCCTGCTCTGAGGGCAGGGCTGGTGCAGCATATGGTGCCAGGGGTCAAACCGCAGTCCCTGAAGCTGCCCAAGCTTTCCCAATCAGGTGCTTTAGACCACTGAGCCATCCCGTCGGGCCCCACACTTTGACTTTTTTACTACACCCTTCTTTTCTATCTTGCCCTCATTCCTAGATCCCCTTCCCCTCTCTACAAAGTGCATTGTGTGCTCCATTTTAGCCAAATATTATACAACTTTCTGAATTACCACTTTGCGGACTGTAGGCATGATCTTTTTCTTATAAATTGGAATATAATTAGGGTAATGGATTATGACAAGCACTATGGAAATAAAGAAAATTTAAAAAACACAAAGAACAATCACAAGAAACAGTAACAGCTTAAGAGAGTTCACTGAGCCTCGCGAATTCTTTAAGAAGAAAACAAAGTTCTAATGCAGTGAGGTGACTGGAATACTTGTATGTGTATAGGAGAGGGGGGGTGGGTGGGAGGAGGAAGAAAAGAGAGTCCTGATAATTGCTGGGATTTCGAGATTGACTGGCAAGACTAGAGAGCTGACTTGTGAAATAATGCAAACCTGAAATAATGAAGACATGGAGGTTGGTGGTGGAAAAATATTCTCAGATATTAGATGAAAGTCCAAGAAGAGGCATTATCAAGGAAGAAAAAAAAAAAAAAAACTTGAGTGATAGGTCAGGTAAGTGATGAGGAACACTGTGAGACAGAAACAGAAAATACAGAGCTTAACGAGTTACTAAAATGGTTGTTCTAACTCAAGCTTCAAGTACTTCCTGTTCCTTTGGCCTGGAGCTTGTGAACTGCCCAAGAACAACCCTCCCAAGGGGACATCCTTACTCTTTATGCAGGGGAACTTAAATGCTTTCTAAAGCGTAGGCAAGTAGTCACAATGGGGTTACTGCAGGGAAATTCATGGCGGTACACTTGTAGGAAAATTAAACAATTTAGATGAAAACCTAAGCAGATATAAATATCTGAGACTATTCTTCAAGAAATTAATATTAAGACAGTTACTAAATTCCTACTAATTTGCCTACCTAAATTATTCTCTTCTGAGAGTGTGGCCAGGTGGGGCGGATGGAGCAGGGCTTTCCTTACCCGTGGAATACACCGCCATCCGGCTCTTGGCTTCTCTTCACCATGGTTTCTTCTGATATTCAGAAGGAAGAACTGGAGAAGCATGCTTCAGGCTGGGCTTCTGAGCTGATTCTCAGCCCATGGTCAAAAGAATCTGTCCCAGATTTACCCCCTTTTTCTTCCAAAGAAGAAGGATCTGTCCCTGGAGGAAATTCGGAAGAAACTAGAAACTGCACAAGAAAAGAGGTGAGTCCCATGAAGCTGAAAGCTTGAAGCAGCTGGCTGAGAAGCGAGAGCCTGAGAGCGCAGCACTTCCAAAAGCCATAGCAGAGAGCAACTTCAGCAACATGGCGGAACAGAAATTGACCCACTGGATGGAAGCTAACAAAGAGGGCCAAGAGGCCCGAATGGCTGCCAGATTGGAGCACTTTGGAGTGTAGGATAAACACACTGAAGTATGGAAGAACAACAAATTCAGAGACCCCGCTGATGCAACGGAAGCTCACTGATTGGTTCTGAGAACTGGCTTTCTCCCCCTCCACTTCCTAAATATTGGAAGACTGTGCTGGCCAGTGTCATTTCATTTTTTCCCTCCTGACAAATGTTCCAGAAGCTGGTGTAGGACTGTACAGGTAGATCCAAATTGTAAGACGTTGTTTTAGGGGGTAAAGGGGAGAGACTGAAAGTGTTTTTACTCTTGTTCTAAAGTGTTGTTCTTTCTAATGTAGCTATGTTTCTTGTTGCATCTTTTCTACCTCAGTATACTTTGTGTACGGAGTTAATGGCCAGTGCTGTATTGGCTCAGTGAAAACATGTTTGTGAAAAAGTATGTCATGGCTTATTTCAAACTGTTAAATCGTGAAAATCTATTCATTTTTCAATCCCAATTCTCTCTCAATCTACTCAGATGCTGCCTTACTTAAATGGTTAATAAAACTGCACAGTGCTAAAAACAAATGAACAAATAAGTAAATAGTAAATTAATAAAGAAATAATTCTCTTCCTTTATGTTGGGAGTGGAGTTCTTTCTTTTTTTTTTTTTTTCATTTTAATTCACAGTCTTGTGTTGCCTTTTTGACTTCTTAAATGCTTCGTCTTATAATTATTTGATTCCTAAGTACTGAAAGAGTAGAGGATGTCACCACAAAGGATTTGAAAGTCACTAACATTTGTGGCTTTTCAGATTAAGAAAGAGTACTTTATGCCAAATTAACTCTCTTTTCAAATTGCACATATAGAGAATTTGTCTTCATTTCACATTTTTTTCTAATATATTTACCCCCCTTAGACAGGCGAGCATTATGTTATTATTGAATCCTCAGCTTAACTCAGCTCATTTTTCTTAAAAAAAAAAAAAAAAATTCCTTTCCCTTTCACTCCTTTTTAAAATTTAAGGTTCAATTTAATTCTAAGTCACAATGGAATAAGTTAATGGAAATTATTTTAGAGTAGAAAACCAAGTCCTTTAAAAAATAGTTGGTATGAACCAAAAAATATTCAAATATGCAACACTAATTTCTAGGAAAAATATCATTTCCATTGAGTCTGTCACTTTTGAAATAGTGAGTGTCAGGAGAAGTTTTAGTAGTTTTGGTCATTTCTGTGTATTTGATTAATATGGTGACTTAGCTCAGGACAGGAGAAAGACAATTTACTAGCTGACAAAATATTGAGTTATATATTTACATTTCCTCAATATGAAAAGCAGCTATAACACTTAGGGTTTGGGTTTCTATTTTATTAACCTGTTCCACTTCACACACAGAATATTTTCAAATACCAATTAGTTGTGATGATACACAGTACTCCTCTATGAAGAAAGTTTAATCTCTTTTCACACCACTGCTGCTTCTAGATGATATTTAAAATACAGACTTGTGTGTAACTCTGGAACACAGTTTGGCCTTTTGTTTAATTATTTAAAGGACATTTGCAACCCCATATTCACAGTTTACTTCTTTCCAACAAACCCTAAAAGCATACTTATTTTGATCAAGTTCATGAGAGAAGCACATTAATGTTGAAAGTAATAATTAAGCTGCCGTTATTCTATCTACAAGCTCAGCTTCATTATAAATAAAGACAAACAAGTGCAACATAAAGAACATTTATTTCTTTTTAATGGACTTTTAAGTCAGTTTTTCAAATTGTTGATGAATGTAATAAAATTGAATTAAATTAAAAGAAATGTCAAGAAGAAGAGAACAAATTTAAAAATTAACAAAGCCCACAATAAATTTGCAATTACATGTCCATTAAAGGTTTTAAAGGGGGTTAAACTTGGCAAAAAGAAGAAAACAGTCAACGTCATTGTAGCTTTAGTAGGAACAATGATTATCATTGCAAATTACTTAAACTATTAGGTTGAGAATAATTCAGAAATATCATTAGCAGTCAAATTACTGAAAAAAACTTGTTTTCTTTCCCCCTTTGTTTAATTTAAACTTAATGTCTGCTTATTCCACGCAAGCAGAAAATGCTGATAAATAATTCCAGAGCATGCTTAAACATCTCCCTTCACAGTAAGCTTCTAATTTGATCTCTGGAGACCCTGCTCGGTAGCTGAATAGAATATTTTCATTTATTCTAGGAAGGCTGCCGCCACCATACGTTTCTAATCTTGAGCTGCTTGGTAATGCCTCTAGATGAGGTCCTCAGCAAATCAGTAAACTTGTTCAATAACCACGTTACAAAACACAGGAGACTTGCTGTTAGTGAAACAAAGAAGTTTTTCAAACGGGGGAAAAGCTTTAATAAGCCAACTAGAGTTTCTAGGGCAAGTTTGAGAGATTATTTAACATCTTAAACTTCTTAGCAGGCAGGGGACAAGGCGACTTGAACATTCATGGTGTCAGTATGTTCCTCAAGGGCAGTTCTTCCAAGTTAGAGGACCAGAGCCCTGGGACGCTGGTTGACCAGAAGAAGGCAGCACCAGTGTCGGTCTCCTGATCCATCACACGCAGGGTCTCAGAAGCTGGGCAGGTCCTCAGGCTCTAGAAATATATGAAAACCTGAGCTATCAACTTCTTTGTTTTTAATAACAATCTGATGATCAGATAACAAAAATTACTTTGCCTAAACTGTCTTCAGCCATCAAGGGCAATTCGATGAAATGAAATGGGAGACTTGTTAGTTTTGGGTTCTAGGCCTAGAGCGCGTGAGACACACTGATAGTGGATGTCATCTATGACGCATTCCTAATTAAGAATATGTATCAGAGGGATGAAACAACTTTTTAATATCCCAAGCTATCAGCTCGTACATCTGGTGGAGATAGAGATTGTTGGGAAGGACCTGGTCGGGGGACTGACATCTAGAAAGTTCAGTGCAGGGTTTGCTAGTGGATGCTTCAGGAAACAGGAGTAACAGGTAGCTTTAGACAGATCTTGCACCTTGTCACCTTGATGCATCATTGCGTTTTTATTCCTAGAAAAATCCTGTTCTGTAAATAGGAGGTTAATTCCACTGTTAGTGTCAGTGCTTTCACGCAGATAAAGATGTATGAATAAACACCTGTGTACAGCACGACACTGAGAATGGTTTTCCTCTAAGTTTGTAACTTTTCTTTGCCAAGTTCCAACACTAGGAACTTTTCTCTTAAAATGGTTCTAGTCTTGGCCCAACAACAGAAAAGGTCCTTTCATTAATCTTACTGCTTTGACTTCATGCTCTTGTATTGCCTCTGTTGGTCCCGTGCTTCGTGTTTGCGAACCAGAGTGAACTAATTTCTTCTTTTACCAGCATTCAGCTCCTCAGCTTGCTAAGATCCTTCAGATGGAAAAGGATTTCTACAAGTTGTTTAAGGTGGACAGCATGAGGTGCGCAGCGGGGAGGTCTTCCAGCTGAGTGACCAGGCCCTCCTCTTCTGCAGCAGGAGTACACTGTTCCATCTATCGTCTGAGCTTACCAAAGATGATGTATTTGGAACTCCTCTTGTGTCTAAAATAAAAGCTCCAAGTACTGAGGGTGGGAAAAACAAAGGGAGGCCTATGGTAGCCTAAAGGAACAATTTGCAATGTGCCCTTAACAAATTTAATCCGAGCTTGTACTTTTTATTATATTTAGCACTATTAGTTCCGGCCACTACATGGATATAAATACTAGAAAAGAGCTACGGGACAGGGGAGACAGCTCGGCGGTCTAAGCCTTGGCAAGTGCAAGGACCCGGGTTCAATCCCTGTACCGCGTGCCATGCTGGTGCTGCCCTGGGCGCACCATGACCACCACTGAAGGCGGCGTGGTAGCACAAACAGTAATCCCAGCACAGCAGAGGCTGAGGCAGGAAGATCACTACAGGTCTGAGCTGCATATTGAGACCCTGTACCAAATACATATATAAGTGAAAAAGATTTACAAAAGAAAAAGTGTTACAGAAAATATGTGTCAGAAAAAAAAAAATAGAGAAAATTTATGCCAGTGGCCCGAATAAGGGAGTCTATCCTAATCTAAAGGGACTAGAGCGATAGTGGGGGAGCCGATGGCATGATGTTATAGTGTTTTAAGATAAAGGATGCTAATACATGAGCTGTTTTTGTTTATTTGTTTGTTTCTAAGTTAACTCTCAATTTTCAGGGTCGGTGCTGTCTGATAAATAAGCAGGTTTGGAGCTGCCGATGGGGCACTCATCTCTAGAAGGCTGCTGCCACTGAGCTATGGTTTTATATCTCTTTTGAATCCTGAAAAGATATGATATAATGCTAGTTAGTGCTTCAGTTATACAATGTTGCACTTTTGTGATTTTTGGGCAGCAGAATACCAAACCCAAACACCCAGAGGTGCATTCGCATTAGCTACAACGTCCCTTCTGCCCTCCCTGTCTCAGTCTCAGTCTCTCTCTCTGTGTTTATTCTTTCTGTTTTTCATTTCTTTTCTTTTTCTTCCTCTGCCTGCCTACTTGCCTTCTTTCTTTCCTTTTCCTGCTAGTTGAGGTATTTTATGTATTTTGAATTAAGAAAAGGTAGAAAACCATGTAAAAGGCAAGGTATTAATTAAAGGCAAGTCTGGATCTCGGGGGGATGAGAGAAGGCTTAGTTTGCTCTCTTAGTTCTTGTGTGCAGAGACGGGCAACTTGGAAGCTCTGCGTACTCGTGAACAGGCTGAGGCTTAAGGATGGGAGTTCGCGGCCACTCTGCCTGGGTCTACTTGTAAGCCTCAAAGCTTTGTACACTAGCACAGAATTACTTAGTCTCCCTTTATGTTAGTTTCCTCAGCTAAAAAATGGGGAGAGCTGTATCTATTAATTCATGCAGCAATCTAGAATAATTTCTTTCTCATAGTGTTAACAAAATGAATAAATGGAATAATACATGAAATTGCATCACATATAGAGATAGCTCTATAGGGAAAAAATGTATCATATGAGGCCAATGGTCTGAGAAACACTTTGGAAATATATATATATATATATATATATATGTTATAGTAATATATTTATTAAATATATATATTTGTGTAGATATATTAATTGTATTAGCAATATGAATATATAATTAATTGAATGATTTCCTTTAAAATGAAATTCAGGCAGAACATAGACTCTAAATAAAACTGTAAAAATGATTTAAAATTATAATACATTTTATTAGGATGTTTAATAGTTGATAGGCACTTTCTATTCATTATCTTCAGGTTTAATTATCTCTGTTTTCAAATACAAAAAAAATGTGAATATTTAAGGTCAACCAAATTAGAGATGCAGGAAGCTGAAGCCAGATTTGCTTGCTTCGCGCACCTCCTAGACTGCGACTACATCGGAGACTTGTGACCTCCCTGCTCAATGTTTTGCCAGAGAATTGGGAAAACAGAGAATTAGAACAGTTTCACAAATTAGCATCATCAGTTTACTTAGAATGAGAAACTGAGGTCGCACAGCTGATATCATATAGACAAGTGCAAGGGATTTGGACAGAGAGATTGGGTCAGGAAGCATGGGGGGCGCAGGGGTGTGGGCGAGGGGAGGGGAGGGGAGGGGGAGGAAAGGGGGAGGAGAGGGGGAGGGGGAGGATAAGGGCTAGGGCATTTTCTGTCTGGGGTTATCAGTGTGATTTCACCCTAGAGATCTCGGTACAAAGGAGATACAAATGGCTAAAAATATTTAGAGCCTTGGTTTAGAGTGCCCTGTAATTTACTTATTAAAAGTGATCATAAATAAATAAATACTTAGTGAGGAAATAAATGCTTCAAGACAAAATACTCAATTTTATTTCTTTTGGAAACAGAGTTCAGTTATTTGCCTAGGCTGGATTCGAACTTACAGTACATTGCGGATTGGCCTTGAACTCACGAGGCTTCTGCTTAATTCTCCTGAATACATTGAGAATATGGTGCGCTCCCGTGCACCTAGCTCAAAACACTTATTTTCATGTTTATGTTCACAATTTATATTTGCTGACATGAATATTTTCTTTTATCTTTTCATTGGAGATCTTCACTTTTTCAGTCTCTAAGCATCAAAGTATGATTTCACGGAAGTTTTCCGAGTCCGTGAGGTATTGTAATACTTACCTGTGTGGCAAATATCATTTATTTATTAATTTATTTATTATTTGCTTATTTTTTGGTGGGATCAGCCTGCCCTGAGGGCGGGGCTGGAGGGGCGCGTGGTGCTGGGAATCTGAACCCCGGTCCCCTGCACTTTCCTCAGCTCGCCTAAGCAGGCTTTTTAGACCCCTGAGCTGTCTCGCCAGCCCCATCAACATCATTTGGATGGAACTAGAATTCAAACTCTCTGAACCACTTCCACCATTCCACTTTCTTCTCCCAGAGTTTGAAAATAGATTTTCAAGCATAGTTTGAAAATCGAATTATGTTGTGTTCACAGATACTGGAGTAGGCACCATTTGGGGATGTCAAAGCCAGAGCCTGACCTCCTACCATCCATGTTCTCTGTAATCGCTTCCCCGATCTATCTTGGGCCTATGCGTAGGACAGCTTTTGCTCTGGAAACCAGAGCAAACCAGATTATGATATGGGATGAACGTGCTGCAACTTTGCATAGAATTATAACTTTTACTTAGTCTAAAGGCAGAGTAGGCTGAATACTTGCCACCTAATTAGGAGAAAGCTTCATCAGATCAACTTTTCCTGATGGGAGAGATTTTCTTGGTGCAGCCCCGCGCTGTGTTTCCTACAGAGGCGGCCAGGAGGTGGGGCTAAGCAGAGAAAGTGTCCAGCAGGCAAGCAGGGAGCTCAGCCAACAAAAGCACTTCCCTTGTGGAGCTTCTAGATGAAACTGTAACTGGCCAAAGTCAAACTCCACCTTTGCAAGACTCTGAGAAGAAGACAGCCATATGTGCAGACTCTACACTCCTAAAACTTGGGAGGTGACAAGTCTGTACTGTTCTAACTTGTTAAAGTTGTGACAGTGGTTAAACCACCATAGAAAGCTGAAGAGCTGCTAAATGTTAGTGGCCACTTGGCAAGCCAAGAGCACAATCAGATTGGCTTGCAAAATTGTATGCGGTTGTTGTGCTTTATTATACATCCACCAATGAATCAAGGAAGCATAAGGAGAATGGTTATTTATATTAAAATATACAGATCATTTTGGACAGAACTGAGTTTCAGGAAAATTATTTTAGATAAATTTTAGGTCAAAACTTTAAGGGGAAATTTAGGTCAGACAAAACTCCCATGAAAATTTACACTATAACAAGCTGTACAAGTGCCAGATACAAATCTATAAAAAACCAAAATTCTACATATTTGGGAATAAATGAAAGTATTATAGAACAACGTATGGATAGAGCACCTTCACCCATCAACTATTGAGAGTTGGCTGGCTTCTAGCAACATGTAATCAATAGCTAAGGCCAGTTCAATTCCGATTTTTAAATTTCCTTTATATTTAGTCCAGCCATCCAAGCCTGTTAACAAAGAAGTAGGTTAGAGAGCATTTCCAGGGCAGCTGTAATACACACAAGAAATTATCAGCTCTTATGCTGGTGCATGCTATGTAATGATAGCCAACAGCTTGCTCGCTAAGATCTATATTTCTTACATGTTGATTGATGCAATGTCTATAGAAACATTTGTGGGTGTTAATTCTGATGAATGTATGTTGTGCTTTTAGCACACCTCTTAATTGGTAGACTAATTGGCCTTGCTCTTCCTGAATTACTTTGTAAAGAGTAATTATCTGAGACCATGTTGTAGCTGTTCGGTCCTGTAAGAGAATTGTGTCATGAACCACTTAAAAGAAGCCTGGCTTGTTGAGCTATTGTTTTTACCCATTCTTCTTGTTCTCTTTCAATTTAGAGAGAACTCCCAAAGGTAAGCCACAGGAAGATACACGGAAAAAAATTCCCTGAGGTCAAAGCCAGCAGCTGCGCCAAGTTGGAGACTGTAGGCATATGACAGCTCCTTGGGAGTTACTTTTTACAGGGCTTGCCAAATGGGAATTTGAGATTAGCAAGACGAACAGTGGGCTTCTCACAACTTTACCTGTGAAGGTGAAAAATGAAGATGCTTATAATTAGGAGAAATGGTTTGCAACAAGAGTTCGAATTCCAATTCCTCTGGTTGGTAAAGCATACGTATGGAAGTAGAGTTAAGTTCAGTTGCCAAAATTTACAATCCATTTCCTTGCTGTAATATTTGAATCCATATGGGTATTATGGGGATCCAATTATTGTCAAGGCAGCTTCCAAGGCAGTTAAACTTGGGAACATTTTTAAGAGCTGTTCAGGTTTAGTTGCAATGTCTATAATCCACTTAGTTAGTATGGAATGCTAATAGGTGACTGCTTGGAGGTGATATATTCTTGCCTTAAAGTAGGATAAAAATATATTTAATAGTATTTTAGAATAACTGAAAGATAATATTTTAGGTACTCTAGGAAAATTGAATGCTAAGATTATTCTGAAATTTAGTGATACTTCCATCAAAAGAAAAGAAACAGGCTAGGGAAAGTATTTGTCTTTTCAACTCATGATAAATGTGCAGACTTCCATGAGGATACAGCAGCAATAATTTACATTATGAGGGCTTCTTATAGGTTAAACTTTAAACTATGAACCTGAAATGTTCTTAATATAAATTCATCTATGTTAAGCCATATACAGTGGAATGGACACAAACAGCGTTTTAAAAATACACAGTTTAAGTGACCTTTAATTTCCTTAGAATTTTTATGAGATGTGTATATATAAACTGTAGCAGTATTTCATTATGTACTGAAAACTTCAGTACTATATATTTTTGTCAAAAATGCAAGACGTTTTGTAAGTCATTTTATATGGCTCTGCATGTATATTAGCAAAGATAACACATAAATATATCAATATTGATTTATTTCAGCATTTTAAGTATTTCAATCACCATAAATTTATTGTCTTCTCCAAAATCTAGAATAGGCATAAAAAACAGCTTTCATATATTTTGAAAATCTATTAGAATTTTACATTTATTATATTGGCAGATATTGATATTTCCTTAATAATACCTAATTACTAATGAATTATCTGTCTACATTGGAAGACATTAACAATTAATGACTTTATGGCCTCATTTATTAAAATCTCATTGATTACTTTCAGCATAGCACAATGAACATTTGCTATATGACCTGTATATATTAAATTTTAAGCAGGAGATGTACTGAGGCAAACTTCATAAGTATTACTTAAGCTTTTATAATTATCTCTTCTAGCTGATTGAAAATCACATTATTTGGGCCAGTTCAGAGCTTTTAATTCATTGCAATACTTCATGTACATACTGAACTGTACATCCGTGGTAATTAAAGAAAAATTAGGCATGTGCCTATGTCACCAGTGGTTTCCTAGGAAAACAGAATCTGAGGTAAAACCTGGTGTGGAAATTTGTTAGGGTTCGGTTTTAGAATCTCACCTTTGGAAGAAAGGGGAGGGAAGTTGAGTTGAGCAGGGAGAGCAGCGAGGTTACCCTGCAATCTCTGCAAAGGGCTGGGCTGGCTTTATGGTGAAGACTGATGCCAAGATGGCTACCGTGTTGGAGAGAGGACCATGAGGTTTCATTGGATAGTGGTGACTAGTCTTTGATGTGGGTTTCCTGGGATAGAGGACATCACTTTCGACGAAGCAGCTTTCTTTAGGTAAGGCTATTCTCCAAAGCCTCATGGTCGAGTGCTGTCTGCCTCAAAACATCACGGCAGCTGGGGCAGGGTGGGTGGGCATGTCCTATTCTTGGGACTCTGCTGACATGTCACTGAGACCCTGAAGTCTTTTGTAAAATTTCCTGTGATTTTGTCAAAGGAACATTGAAGGTAACCCAAACTTTGTTCACTTGTTTGTTCATTCATTAAACATCTACTGAATGCCTTTTTCGACCAATTGGCAGTTGGCATACAGTAGGAACTTGCTAAGAGCTCAATAAACATTTATAAAGTGACTGCATGGATACATCATGATCACTTTGAAGAAGCAGAAATATTGGGGCTGACATTTGTACAATGATACAGTAAGTGCTGTTTTTCTTTAATACTCCTAGAATTTAAGAGGTGATCTCAGTAAGCTTTGATGACCTCAATACTTATATTCTTCTCTGATTCTGTAATTTAAGATGGGAGTGACAATGTTTAATCTTTATAAGCGCTGAGCCTAGCAAGGTTTTGTACAAAAACATTACTACATAATAGTATGTGTTGTAATCAGTGGAACGGGTTGATGACAAGCCTTGGGTATCATTCCAATAGATATGAATATTATCTTAATAGATTTGATTATCTATCTATCTATCTATCTATCTATCTATCTATATATCTACCTATCTATCTTTCTATCATCTTTCCAAGATAGTCCATTACAAATGTATACAGATTTCAAGAAAATATTTGCGTAAATAATTTAAAGCTAAATTTGGGACATCATGAAATGAGTACAAGTTACCTTTGGATTTTGCCTTTACAAGGCGCTCAAAGTGATGGGCATTATTTTCAGACATTTATTAGTACAGAGAACTGCTGCTTTGGCAGCCTTGATGGTTGAGCTCAATGCACATGCGTTTTCAATTTTTTGTCTCCATGGGGGCAGTAGAGTGCTTTTCTGAGATATACAATGTCCCTTAGGATTTCCTGTAAAAGAATAACACCATCTGTTGAAAAAGTACTATTCTTCCTTTTGTGAAGTGTACATACTTTTTTGTGATTATCTATCTATCCATCTATCTAACTTTATTTAATAAGTTACAGATTCTTATGCAAAAGTATGCTCATAAATAAAGCATAGTATTTATAAATATACATATATATATATATATATGTATGTGGTATAACAGTACAATTTTAATATCCATGAAACTCTGCATTCAATTTTTAGCAATGAAATAGATAAATGAACTCAGTGACATTAACAATTTTCAGGTCTGAGAAGCAGAAGGAAGTTGGAGTGGAGGATTTCAGTTTAAAGAGAAGGAGTTCCAATGATGTATTACTCCAGAAATTTAGGAGACATGGATAGACAAATTGAAGGCAGCAGAAGTGCATATATGAGATACAGTTTGAGTTGGTCATTGTTAAAATAAAATAGTTGGGTGTGTTTGAGGGAGGAAGTTGTGGAGCACTTCAGAACAATGATATTTTGGAGCCCAAGAAACCTAGACATCTTTATAGAAATGGAGGAAGGATCTGGTTAGTTTTGTAGAACGCAGACTCCTGAATTCTTCAAAGGACTTTTCATAACAAGTCTTCAACTATGGTAGAAATTGGAAGGATTACCCAGTAAAATATAACTCTCTGGTATATTTCTAACTAGCAAAAGTTAAAATTATCCAACTATTTTCTTTTTTTGGAATGTTAAAAACCTAAGAATCACTGCATTAGTATTTCTTCTTCATGAGAACACTGGTTCATGTAATGATAAGTCTCTCAAATAAACAGTTCTCTTGTCTTTCCTGACATATCCTTCTGCTTCCCCTTTGTTTCTTCTTCTTTTTTTTTTTTTTTTTTTTTTTTTTTTTTTTTTTTTTTTTTTTTTTTTTTTTTTTTTTTTTTTTTTTTTTTTTTTTTTTTTTTTTTTTTTTTTTTTCCTTCTGCTGGTATTTCTTTTACTATTTTCCTCCTTGTTTTTATAAAACAAGATATCCTGTGTTTAGTAATTTTTTGATTGTTTTAGGGATTTGAACTCAGGATCTTGTGTTTGGCAGGCAAGCAGTGATTCCACTGAGCTAACTTCCAGACCCCTTTCATTTTTCCTTAATGTGTAGATAACATCATCTTCCAGGGTTGAACCAATGTTGGTCCAGATTGATTGATTGTCCCAATGAGCAATCATTAACAAAGTAGCAGTCATGAAGATGCAATGAATATGAGAAACAATGAATAATAATAAAATAACGATGATAATTATACTGATTATAAATAAAATTTGTTTCCATTTAAGCCAAACCTAAATCTGTGGTACATCTGTGGTATGTATGCTCCACGTGCCCCGATAGTAGGGTGCTTTTGTTTGATTTGGATTTATTCCCGCTGGTAGGTAGACAATACGATTTAGAGAGAACTCAAGTACTCACATTTTAAATTTCATTTTGTTCTTTATTATATGTTTATAATATATTACAACTATATTTGTTTGGAAAATTGATAAATGTATTTAGGGTCCAGGGACATAGCTCAGTGGCAAAGTGCCTGCTTAGCAAGAGCGAGGTTATGAGTCTGAGGCTCAGTACAAAAATTATGGTGGATGTAGATAGTAGATATTGATCACTTTTTGTTCTATGGCCCCCCCGAACCACTTCCTCATCTCCAACACATTTCCTGCCGATTCTTATATGAAATTATGCTTATACATAAAACGTTCCATTTACATTAATTAATTCATATGGAACAAACGTATGCAATTATGATGTTTCCTCAATAGTAATTATTTGATTGAATGTAATTTTCTAAAACATTTATAAATTATCAAGCAGAGACTGAAATTTTGGCTCACATTATATGCCATATGTGGTAATGTAATCATTAATGAAGCTCATACACACACGCACACACACACACACAGATACACACTAAAATAAAATAAAAAATAGTGTTTTAGGCTGATATGTTTGTTTTGTGGCCCTTCAAACTTAGAATTATTTTGACTTCGAAAATTATTCCATATTTCACAGAAAATAAAATTTATTCGTGTGTGTGTGTGTGTGTGTGTGTGTGTGTGTGTCTGCATGCACACATGGATTTGTATGTGCACGCAGCTATATATGTGTGCTGTATGTGGTGTCTCCTTGCCAAATGTCTCAACCTGGCATTGTGCCATCCCAGGAGGTGGCATGGGCGGAGTTGAGAGTGACCATCTTCAGGTCGATCCTGTGCGCTTACAGCTAAGTGTTATGCGGAGCCAAATCTCTGAAGCAGGCTCTGAAGCATCTTTAAAACACGACTTTATACTCAGTGGTACGAATAACGACAAATACACTCGGGTTGATCAAAATAATGTTTAATTTTGTTTGTCTACACATGTCTGCATGGCTATATGTGAGCAGCTTTGAAGGCTTACATGTTTTTATTTGTTTATTATCAATATATATTTTTTCTTTTTGGTGCTGGGGATTAAACTCAGACCCTTATGCATCCTAAGCACCACCTCTACTCCTTAGCTACCCCAAGACCCAGGACATTTTCTGAAGCAAGATTTCTTAGAAAACAAAATGTTATTTTTCACACACTTTTCATCTCTCTGAATTCAAGTCATATCTTCAAGGTCATGAAAGCAGACATTATATCCTTTGCAATCTGTTCATTTTCGTATTGATCTTCTATTTCTGGACCAAAGATGAATCAGAAACATAAGAATGCAAGCTACTGCAATCAATAGTCTTTGCCTGGGCCCGGCAGGATGGCTCAGTGGTCTAAAGCGCCTGCTTAGGAAAGCTTAGGTGGCTTCAGGGACCGCGGTTGGATCCCCGGCACCACATGCTATGCCAGCCCTGCCCTCAGGGCAGGCTGAGCCAGCCATAAAAAATAAATAAATAAACAAACAAAAGTTCTGAAACAAGAAAAAAATAGTCTTTATCTATCACAATTAAAATGTGAAAGGATTATAAACTTTATATACATTTATTATCTTACAATATTTATGTATGTCGATTAGCTATATGATTTTAAAAATTATATAATTTATAAAAGTTGATATAATTAGTATACATTAAAATTAAAATACTATTAAGTGGTCTTGTATTTCTAGTCTACATATGGCTTAGCACATAACTTCTGACTTTTATTATTACAGAAATATTTTAGCAACAGCTTTGTTTTTAGCAACAGCTTTAAAAATATTTTTCTTAGTTAATGCTTGCTGAAAATTTTTCATAAACTGTACTTTTTGTGCATTTGAACATTGACAATACTGGTACTCATTGCAAAAATCACATAAATGGAAAATAGTGTGCTTAATAAATATGTACCTTGAACATTTCATGACCTATTTTTTTTAGCCAAGTTGCTCTACTACCTCTTCACAAAGCACATTTTCACCTCCACCTTACAATCCTGTGTTCCTATCACTCCCTTTTCCTCCAGAAGATGACTAATGATTTACCATTCAGCTCAAGCCTCACTTCAGCTTCCTTTCCTATTGTTTTGGCTCGCATTTGTGTTCCATATCTCTTACCTTCTTTGTCAGTGAGTAATCATGACTTAAAATATTTCCATGAAAATGAGTAATAATAGTAACAGTATACTAAGGGGCTACCATGAGGCAAGAGTTGAGCCAGCTGGTCTTACACCTAATTCAAACATAACTAGCATCCCTCAAAGGTCTTCTAGTCTCTGTTTTAAAGATAAGGAAAGAATTTCATGATTTGCCAAAACTCCCGCATTTTGTGAGTATTAGAACCTCTGCTCACCATTTGGCCTGGTAACAAAACTCATTTTTTCTCCAATAACCAGTCAAAAATACCCTGTGGAAACAAACTTTAAGTTAAGAAAATATATATATTTTCTTACTTCCTGGTGCACTACAATGTGCATTTTAAGCTCAAAAACGAATGATGTTAAAGAAATAAATTTAATTCTGTCCTTTTTGTAGTGTCTGTTATTCATAGTAGAAAACCACATAAGCTAAAGAAGATAGGTGTGTGTTCATAATTTCCACCATTTTCCCAGTGATACCTAACTTGGGAGCTGCTGCTAGGATTCATGTTTTGAATCTTCTTTTGTGCTCTTACAAGCTTTGGGATGTTCAATGAAAACTTAATTAGCCTCATTCATGGGGAAAAGTTCAGGTAAAACAATTCACATTTGTAGTCGATTATAAATGTTCATACCAATGAATGCATTTAATATTCTGATTTACATTAAAGAGTAAAGCTGCACAAGAACCAACCAAGTAAAAGTGTCAAATGGTGGCAAACTGGTGTAGCTTCTGGTGCCACTGAAAGCTCTGACAGGTCCACCATCTCTGGTGTAGACAAACCTCTCTACTCTTCTGTTTTTCATCTGCAGCAACTTGTGCTGTGGCATCGATGTAAATTCCCTTTGCCATTTGTGTACTGCACCAGTGTGGCCACTCTGGCTCAGTTTGTCATAAGAAAGGGAATGGTCACATGGTAGGGACAGACCGTGCATATCCGCGCCCGCCTCCTCTTCCCTGGCACTTTGTACAAATTCACTTGGTGCAGCTGGGATCCGGTGAGTATTTTTCACAGGGGAACGTAGCTGAAGGTGAGGCATGCCGCTTCAGCAGTGATCCCCAAACTTCCTTCCAGTTTTCCCCACTTTCTTTCCTTGTGTTTTGCACCCAGCCCACGATCCGAGTGATCCTAAGGAACAAACACCGGCTTTACCTCCAAGCTGTGTTCATTGTTCACTGTGAAGTGAGACACTAAGATAACCACAAAAGCAAAATATCCCTGGAAATCCCTCATTGAGGAAAATTATGGGATATGTACTACCGCTGTTACTATGCCTTGATTAATGAAAACTCAGTAAAAATGTCACAGTAAATTCCCCTCTGTAGATAACAAATTATTGCCCATTTTAATATTTGCATTTTATTTATTTATCAAGTATTGCTTGAACATCTACTGTGTTCTGGACTACAAAACTATGCCACCAAGTCACACATATCCGTACTCTCATGGAGTCTGACTTCTAGTGAAAGAACAGAGGCCGTACACAACACAATTAACATAGACATGAGTCCATTACATACTTCTGGGTGACAAAGTGTCAGAAGAAGAAATGGAGCAGAGTAAATGGTATTAAGATCATGAGGGCTTGGGAGGAGGAAAAGATTTACTACTTGACAATGAGATGACAACTGTACCATATTATCATACTTATTATATTTTATTATTAATGTTATCCATCTCCTACTGTACCTAACTATAAATTAAACTTTATCATCGATATGTATATATAGTTAAAATTATGGTATGTGTAGGATTTGATACTATAAAAATTATTGATTAAATGTTTTCTCTTTTATCTTTCTTTTTTTTTTTTTTTTTTTTTTTTTTTTTTTTTTTGAGACAGGGTCTCGCTATGCAGTTGAGGCTGGCCTTGAGCTCACTTTTGTAGCCCAGGCTGGTCTCGAACTCGCACCGATCCTCCTGCCTCAGCCTCCCGAGTGCTGGGATTACAGGCGTGCGCCACCACACCCGGCTTTTATCTTTCTATTGTTTTCAGTTTTGAGTAATTTTGCACACCTGTTTCTTATCTGATCAACTAATTTGAAGAAAACCTATGCGATGTTCAACTTTGTTGAATTCCCCTCAGTTTTTAGTGAAATTCTGTATCATTTCTAATTTTCTTTACTATTATCTCTTCTCTTAGAAAAAGTAAAGCACTTAGAAAAGTCAAATACAAGTATTTTAATTGAATCAGTTAGAAAATATCCAGTAGCCTCCTCTTAACCTCAAGGGTAGTTTCCAAGATCTGGAAACTGCAAAAGATATATTTTTCCTGGGGAGATGGTAGACAAAGGTTACATTTACTAAGATTGGAAGAAAGTAAGGGGGAGGCAGGACAAAATATGTAAGACAAGAGAAGTCCAAAGGAATAACATGATGATGCGTTCAAGGGTCTCCAGAGAACGTGAGGAAGAAATACCATGAGGGGGTGCTGTGGCTGCCGTAGTGTGACAGAGCAGATGAGGTGTTAACGGTGGAGGTGCACTTTCTCACCATTCTAGAAGCCAGAAATCCAGAATCCAGCTGCACGTAAGTTCAGTTCCTCCTGAGGTCCTTGGCTTGCACGTGGTAATCTTCCTACTGCTTCGCACTTACGATATTTTGGTCTGTGTCATAATCTCCTTTCCTTGTAAGGACACCAGGCTATTGACTAAGGACTCTCTCTAACAAGTCTGATACAAGTCTGATGCTTTTTGTGGGCAGAAGGCTTCAAGTTATGAATGGCCAGGGTGGGAGGGGAATGATACATAAGCCAGCCTATGGCAGTGACATATTGTGTCTTTTAAAATTTGAGTTCCCATCCATTAGAATAAATGGAGAACCACTGGAAGCTCTACACAGCTGTGACACACTTGACTTAATGCTGATAAGCACAATAGGAAGTATGCATAAAAGGATGGAGCCATGTGTCATGGAACTACTAGGATAGTCTAGGTCAGAGCCGTAACAGTTTGAGCTTGCATACCCACTACTCAGTGGCTGGCACATCAGAATCAACTCAAGAAAGCAATCTCAGAACTCCCCAATATCTGGGGACGAGCACAACCACGTAGTTCTTTTCTTGATAGAAAAATGAGACCCACAGTAAAAACCTTTCCGAGGCTTCACAACCTTTTAAAGATATGATTCTCATAGATCAGTGATTACTTCATTGTCATATCCATCTTAAATTCTGGGAAATGTTTGTGTTATTGTCCTATTTATTTATTTATTTATTTATATTTTTTACAATAATTAATGCATTACACAATGTTGTCTTCATCATAGTCGTTCAGTTGACTGAAGCATGTAGAACTCCAAATAACATCCACCCGGATTAAATTCTGTGCCAGCTTAAATGTGTGTTCGAGAGCACGCTGTCCTCTCCCCCCAGATTCATTTTCTGCAGGTCTCAGTCTAAAGGTGCTCTATGTTTTCAGCACTGGAGACTGAAACCCAGGGTTTTGCAGTGTAGCTGCATCCCCAGGCTTTTTTTCTTTTTATTTGAGCCACAGTTTTGCTAAATTGTCCAGGCTGAGCTTGCAATTGAAATTCTCCTGCCTCAGCCTCTCAGTGTGCTGAATTTATAAGCATGAACCCCCATGCCCATCTGACAGAAGCTTTTAGGAAAGTGGTCTCTGACCATACAGTAATATAGCAACCAACTCTCTCATGCTTTTATTCCTATTTCTCTATCCTTTTCCTGCTGTATTTTCCCCGAATGCTCATACAATTTTGCATTATATATTTTGTCTATCATCTGTAGACTCGTGTAGAAGATCAGTTTAGTTTGTGTTACACCCATTAACTAACAACTACATATATACTTCATTGTTTCATATTGGCTCTTATGTGTCCCTGTTTTTGCAAGGAAAGCACAGCTTGCAGGAGAAGGTATGGAGCAAGTTTGGACTTTGAGAACTGTGTTCTGACTCTCAAGTAACTTTTCCCGTGGAATTTTTAACACAGTTATTTAAAAGCCGTTTTTCTTTTGGAAATGGTCACTTCCTTCTCTGCCTCTGCTCACTGAACAACTTCTTTTGTGGATCAGCTGACACTTCCACCCAAGTCTAACCATTGGATCCAGGTTCATCATCTGCAGGCATCCATTGTCCATGGCCATTAATTTACTGCTGAGAAGGGGCAGGTTTACCTGGGGTCAATCGCTTTTTGTTTGCTTTTATTAATGTAGTGCTAACAAAGATTGAAACCAGGATCTTGACACTGAGCCACATTTCCAGCCCTTTTTTTATTTTGAGACAGAATCTCACTAAGTCATGAACTTATCCTGCTGGCCTTGAATTTGAGATTTTCCAGCCTGAATGTCTTCGAATTCTGTGGTTATGAGCATGGGTCATCACAGCTGGCATCGTCCCACATTTTTAGGTCTGGAAAAGAGACATGTTTCTTTTTCTTTCTATTCATTTGGGGGGTGGGGCGGGGGTTTGAACTCATAACCTTGCACTTGCCAGGCAGATGCTTGTGCTACAGAGCTATCTCCTCAGCCCCCAAGAGACCTATTTCTTTTCCAGTGATCAACCACTTCTTGAAAAAATATGGTCCAAGTTAAATAAAAGAATGGAGCAAATATGTGGAGATTGAGATATGAGAGGTTCTGGTAGGATTCCATCCTCTGGCTGCAGTTAAATTCATCTCCAAGTATTTCTTCCACCAACTTAGTCTGTTCTGTGTTTTTCTTACTAGCAAATGCTTGATTTCAGGTTAATGTAATATGTATAATGAAAATCCACCCATGTTCTTAACTTCTTTTTGCTAATACAATTTCAACAGTTCTTGAATCTAATAAGGATATTTGAAAAGACAGAGGCAGTGAAAAATTTTAGTAACTGTTAACAGTTCTAGAAAGGATTTCTATCTCCATGAGAACCCCATGAAACAGATGACCACTTGGGGAGCAGGCCACCATACCCGCGTGCTTCTGGTAAGGATCAGACACTTGGCCCCATGGCTTCTAACACACGTTTGAAAGAAGCGCCTCAGGAAGGGCTCAATTGGTAGAGATAGAACCTTTTTATGAATCTGACCTTTGAAACCAGCGTAGTGGGCAGTAACCATTAACAGATCAAATATGAGAAATGTCAGGTGCGGAATAAGCCCTGACAGAAAATATTTCATCAGCCTAAGCCTTGAACAATCACTGATAGGGCGGGAGGCCGTGCTGCAGGAACCCTTTTCCCTTCCCCGCAGTGATAAGGATGATGGGTTGCTTCTTTTAGCACTGCCCTCCTTAGCTAAATGTTCAACTAAAGGGAGATCAAATTGACTCAAGTGCCCCATAATTCTAAGAAAATTACCATTGCGAGGTGACCTACTTTTGTCATTATTGCCACAGAAAGGGAGTCCTCATAGAGAAATAAACTTAATATCTTTAACTACTCGCTTCTATATTTTTCTAGGCTCTGTAGTGTTGCACATGCTCGTAGCTAGAGGCATCTTCAGCCAAGTTTCTCAAATCTCTTTTTCTAATTGCTCAGTGTATCTCACAGTTTTGGGTTTAAGGTCACTGCGGAACAGGTAACCAGAAAGCAGATAAAAATTGCCATTGTGTGCTACGCACAGAGTTTCTACTCTAATGTGTTTTTCCTAGTCATATTTCACATGCAAACATACTTATGAAGTGGTCAATTAAGTCGTTTAGTTATGAAAAGTAGTAAGCCTACTAACATCATTTCAAAGCTTGCATTTGCATAGGCCTTTGCTATGGATGACGCTATAAGCTCATTTCCTGACTCAGGGCTGGGTCTGCTAAAGATCTGTCTGTTGCTGGAATGAGAAATCCCATTAGTGACACATTCGCAAACGTCTTTAAGATGAACCTTGTGTCTGAGACATGTGACTAAAATTGCAGGATATTGCTCTGGCTGTGGCAGTGATCCCAGAGCTCTTTTAGTAAACAATCCATCAGCATCCACAGATCAGAGGGGAGCAGACAGTGCGCGTATCATCTACCACCCCATAAACACTAACAAGTAATAATAAGAAAAGTTGAAGCACACGTTGGTAACTACAGGGAAATAAGATGGATACTAAAAAGGAAGGGGACATTTGAATTCCTCAGCTAACAGCTACTTCTGTCTTCCTTCTTATGAAGTTTTATTTCCTTTGCACTCCCGTACTTTCATCCTGATGACATGGCTATTATTTTATAGCAGTTTCAAGCAGTTAATTAATGAACTGCACACAAGTGACATGACACCACCTTGCCCAATTATCTCTAGCATCTATCTTTACAGTGCAAAGCACTGCCGCTTTGTGAATTGTCTTGTTCGCAAATTGGCTCAGGAGGCAGTTACTTTAATAGCCAAAACAATGCAACAGTAGTGCCACACTGGTGACATGGAGTAATTGTAAATCACCATGTGAGATCTCATAAAGCTCACCATAAAAGCCTGGCGATATCATGTAATAAAAGTGCTCTTTTCTACTGAGTTAAGCAGCTATTGCTCAATCCACCATGTAATCTCATGAGCCCTGGGCTCATTAGCTTGTCTCGGATGGGATACGGTAAGAGGGTGTCCTGACCACAAGGAGCCCAGGGATCACTGAGAATGTTGTCTTTATAAAACATGTCATTAAACAAACAACAACAACAACAAACAAACAACAACGAAACATTTCATTGGTAGCTTTGATAAAAGGCACAGAACCCCCCACCCGCCGTGCTCCCCACCCTCCACATCACCAGTGACCTCATGGTCTGTTAACACTTTCAGATCCAGGATCTTTGGCTGCTGCATTAGCATGTCCCAGGAGCTACACTGATTTTTCTTTTTGAGTTTGTTCCAGACGTCTTTGTTTAATTAAAAAAAAAAAAAAAAAAAAAAAAAAAAGAAAAGGAAAGAAAAGAAGAGAAAAGAAAAAGAAAAGCCTAAAGTAGCCAGCAGGAGGACGCACTCCAGACACTGCTCCTGGCTCACCCAGAGGGGACCACAGTAGACACAAAGTGCACTTGCTTTATTTACTTGGAGCTTGTTGGCTATATTTTTGCATATTTCTGAGACATAAACCTGTCCCAGAAAACAAATCAAGGTAACCTTGGAAAATCTGCTTTCCTAGGTTTTTTTTTTTTTTTTTTTTTTTTCTTTTTTCAGGTTAGGATCAGTGTAGCCTCCTTGTCACTTTAAATGTTAAAAATATATATATTTTTGAGTAATAGCCCAGCCAAAGAATTATAGAAATAAGAGAAATTGAATCTATATTTCATTTTTTGCCTCATGTAATGACATTAGAAAGACTGTTCTTAAGTTCTGCTCTGTATACTACCAGAGACAATTATGTAGAACTTTCTGTTTTTTAGTGATGATGTGATTTAAAAAACTGAAAAGATCTGGGGTACATCCTGAGTCTAAGTGCTTCTGCTCCTGATTTGGTTCTTTGGACCAAGCACCACCTCTGGATATCATATCTCTACATGTCTGAAGCAGGGTGTGTCCAGAGACTACACATATTTATAAAGAATAATTATTAGTGTTAAAGTTCATATTTTAGCATGAAAAAAGTCATTATGTGTATAAGATACCACCAATTCTGCATCCAGAAATAAAATGTGAGTTTTGAGTAAGCCAAGGTTAAATTTCACAATTAATTTTTTGCATAAACAACATTCACCATGATAACAATATACTTAAGTGACACAAATAATGAAAAGGCGCAGAAATGTTTTGGTAGTTTGCATAATAATGGAATTGTTTTCTCCCATTTATATTGCCAAAGCCTCCAAATTTTATCATCAAAGGCTGTAAACCTAGTAGCATATAATGTGTATTATGCTAGGCAAACTTAGTACCATAATCCATATCACTTACAGCACAATTCACGCACTCATATTTCTTCAGAAGTCATATCTATAGGATTAAAATACATGTATTATCATTAAGATTGGTTGTAAGGCTGAATTACTTCAAAGTAGAAAGCTTACAATGATTTTATGAGACTATCAGTTTTAAAAAAAATCCACACATGCTATATTTAGTTCAAACTGCCTTTCTTTTTTGTTACACATTAATTTCTTATCACTTGTGAATGTTTCTACCTAATCTCTATTGCCTTTGAATATATTCCGTCTCTATCACAGATTTTTTTTCCCTTAGAAATAATATCTATTGAGACTTTTTTTCAAAGAAAACTACTGAATCTTGCTCTTCTAAATACCTTTTCACTTGAAAGAAGTCATTACAAAGATTATAGAGGAGGGTAGTGTGATAGATTTTTGAATCTTGTCTTTGAGCTTCAGACTTTTTCTCTTAAAGACAGGTAGGATAAGCACATTTGTGATTTATTGTTGTCCCTGCATGACTTTTATCTTTTAAAGCACAATAAATATTAGGTGTCAAATACTCATTAATTTCCAGAGAATTCTGGCCAACTCCAAAATCTAGTGCACTGGCAAAAAAACAACTAAAGATGTGTATGTACATAGGCCAAAGATTCTGTGAAGCAGAAATAATTCTGTCTTAGCTACTTGTCTCTCATTTCTGGGACAAATACCTGACACCCAAAATGACAGATGGAAAGATTTATTTAGTTCACAGTTAATGGAGGCTTCAGTCTATTAACTTGGCTGGTTCAAGGCTGAGTGGAACAGAGCAGACAGCATCCATTGCACGGTGGTGAGACAGCAATAAAATGGTGACAGAGGCAACTGACCAACCAGGGCAGCAGAGAGAAACAGCAAGAGTCTGCCTCTGTCTCTCTTTATGTTACATTCAGCTCTCTGCCTCAGCCTATCCACCTCAGGCCAGAGCCATAATCCCAGCCATACTCAGACCCATAATCCCATCAGTACTAAAACACATAATACCAGTGGATCATGAGTCAAGTGTCAAACTCCAGGAGTCCCCACCCATGATTACATGAGGCTTTCAGGGGACAACTAAACACAAACCATAACACATACTGAGAAGATAACTGCATTGGAATGAACTTCTGGGTTAGTACGACAAGCCATCTGAAGCATATGCAGCTCTACATTTCAGTTCTAAAATAGTTGTTTAAACTCCTTATGACCATTATGCTATGGTAATACCTTGAATAGTTTTCCACTATGAAACATTGTTGTGTAGTTTAATTAAAAATAAGTAAATTTAATAGTACATTTCTATAGGCTATACAATAACTGGATGTTAAAAGTATGTACACATAAAATATTACACACAAAGAGGTCAACATTCATTACTTGCTTTATAATTTAGGTTAGAGTTCCAAATCTGTCTTTGTACTTGCTAAGTGTTTGTTTAAAATTTGTACCTATGGTATTTATACGTGTGTATGTTGTAACCCTTTGACCTTTATCATGTAAAATGTCATATTAGGAAAATTTTTGAATTATTAGTGTTTTGATTTTTTTCCTAGGCAGCCACCAGAGGTAGCAGATGATAGATAAAATGAAAAATAATTCACTAATTTATTGTGTCAATGTCACATCAAGTATTAATATACTTGGCTGTTATAAGTGCCTGACAAAGTAAACACCCAGTTGGATTAAATAAATTGACAACTGATTATTGACTGAAGGAAGATAGATTGCAGGAAGAGGATCTGTGCACACAGATGTCACCTTACACATGCTCAGAATCTGACACAGACACATTTCCATGCCACAATGCATTGTTTTGAACTGGCCTTAGAGAACAGCACTCCAAGAATAGCAACGTGATGGAATGTGAGTGAAGGGAGCCCATGTAACTACCAAGGATGGGGAAGATCAACTGGTTTTGACAAACTGCTGGAAGCAGGCTAGTGTATTTGCTATTATCAGTCATTAAAACACAAGTGTGGTGAACAAGGAGGATCTTGTATCGGCAAATCCATGTGGCTACACAGCTGCCTAAATCTGAAATATTAAGAAATCCAAGCAGGGAGGAGGAGGAGGAGTCTGGGAGAAGACTTCATGTAGGACACCTGGTGAGGGAAACCCAACGTGTCCAGCCCTTCTGGGTGCTGCTCTTGTTGAATTTTCCCAGTCATCCTACCATCAGGTCCATGCAGCACATGTGTTAGGAAGGTACTTTATGCCCTATGATAGCCCAGCCCTTGGAGAGTCCTTAGGAATTTAGACCATATGCTCAGTACATTGGGCTTATCAGTTTCTCACCTTGGATGCAATTGACATTTTGGTGCAGATAATCTGGTGCTGAATGAGTGGCCTTGTCCATTTGTGAGATGTTCAGGAGCCTCTCCAACCTTTAGCAACTTACAAGCTTGGAGTGCCCACCTAGGGTGTGACTATCAAAAAATATTTCCAGATGTTATCAAATGTCTTCTGGGAGGCCAACATGCTGACGTTGAGAAATGGCTGACTTACGTCTTGGTGGAAGATGACCCGCAGTGTATCAACAGAGACAATATAATTGCAGATAGTGAGACACAAGAACAGGAGGAGACAGTTAATGTTTCTGGGGACAATGGAGAGGAGGAGAAGTGAGTTTGTGGGGGGGTATCTGAGCTACTGGAACTCTTTCAGGAAGAGGCTTAGAGGATCTTGCATGATGTTAAATTTCAGTGAAGAAGTTAGAGAAAGAAAAGTAGCAGACTTCAAGGTCTTGGATGTTAATGTTGTAAGCAGGGAGAGGTTTCAGCCCTTCCTTGTTCAGAGTTATGCAGAGCCATCATGCCAGCCAGGTCTGAAGTTCTCTGATCCCAGGTCTGTTCAGTGTCTCCGTTAATGCACCTTTGAATTGGGCTGGAAAGATAACACAGTCCTGCAGCATTTGCCTAGCATGAGCAAAGCCCTGGGTTTGGTCTCTCCCATAACATAGCACACACTACCACCCCTTGCCTCCCCTCCAATAAAACCTGTCTTTAAATATTCTAAGATAGAAATGTGACGTCCTGCAGATGGAAGGGTGACCTGACTCCTCAACCAGTAAATAACAGTGGCAGGTTATGGTTAAGGGCATGAGAAAAAAGGTAGTTGATAACATTATTAACAGATATAGACAGGAAACACAAATTTCTCACAGCTAATAAAAAATTAACATGTAAAATTTTAATGTTAATCCGAATTTCTTCCCCTCTTCCTTTTCTTCCTTTAAATATATATACCCTATCACACACATTTTCTTCCCCCAAATAATAAGTTTTACAGGAAATCACACTGGGTGGTATATGAAATTAGAAAGAAAGTCTATTCATCTGATAATAATTCATCCTAAAATAAAGTATATGTTTGATACTGTGAATTAAAATATATGTTGACGAAGACATATTGCCTTTTACACTAGGTAATATACTTATTATGGATTTATGGTTTGTACATAATATTAAGTGGCCCAGACAGAGCGATTTCATTGAACCCTTGGGACGAACTGTAACTTACATATCCTGCTGACTTATGTTTTCCATGGTTCCTTAATAAGATTTATGGAATATTTAGTCTTTGATTCTTTAATTATAATTGGCAGGTGTCCCTGAAGTTGTAAAGCAATTAGAAAGCCTATAGTTATTTTCTTCTACCAGCAGGTCTGGTGGAGTTGATTTTTCTAGGGTGTTTATCATATCCTAGTTCTTTTCATTTGTCGTTCCAGACTGGATCCCCGAAGGACAGCTTCCTAGCTGTGGCTAGTACCTCCAGGTGTAGATGAAGGCAAGAAAACCAGAGAATACACTTAGAAAGTTTATTGCACAGGAGATTTGCCCATCAGCAATAAAGTTTAACACCTTGCAATAAGAGTTTGTCCACATTATGTCACTAAAATTAGAGGCCACTTTGTTTTTAAAAGGAACCACAAATTTTAACTCTTATTACATGAAGTTTTTATTTACCCAGAGATAGTAAAATGTTCCATAATTTAAAACCTCCTGAAGTAGATAGACTTCTTATTTTCTAGAGTAGAATTTTTACATAGCTTAAAACAAACATGAAACTTCATTTGTTTTCTTGACTAGATCTACACAGACTCTTCGATTTTTTTTCTTTTTTCTTTTTTTTTTTTTTTTAACTTAGGAGAGACTTTCATGACCCTCAAGAAGATGTTACATTTATGAATTTTTTCTTCTGGAATAGAATATTAGCTTGAGGGATCATTCATTGCGTTAATAGTTGACATAAATATTTAAGAATAGATAATACTGTGATACAAGCTAAATATTCTCATTATTTAATATATTAATCATTTAATTATTTAATAAATATTGGCATAGGCCCACACGTCAAATATTAGATATATACTACTAGAAATTATCTATCTATCTATCTTCTATCCATCTATCTATCTATCTATCTATCTATTTATCATCTATCTATCTATCTCCTTCCTCCAATATTTACAGCCTAGGAGCAAAATTTTATTCATTGATTTATTCAATATATATTTATTGCATCAGTCTTGCTTCTCTTGAACAATGATAAGTAAGGTAGGAAAATTCCTGAGTTTGTTGGAAGGCATTAAAATGTAAACAAACAAATATGTAATATAATGAAAAAAAATAAAGCAAAGCAAGTGTAGTATAGCAAGTACTCCTGAGTCTTCGACAGCTACCTTTCTGTAATAAGTGCTACTTAGAGCAATTTACATTTTAAAGAATAAATGGGAAATTGGAAAATCCAAATAATTTCTTCACAATATTTTAAACTGCTTGATAGTAAAGAGGAACAATGTGATGGAAATATATAAAATCCTTATATTGAGTCAAGTAAAATATCTTAAAAATAAAAGATTCTCATTTAAGTTTGAAGGTGAATCAGAATAAAAGATGGAGAAAAAATAAAATCCAACCAAAAGTATTCCTAGAAATCCAATTCCTTGTGACAGTAAAAGCTCTCAGACATCTGAAGATGAAGTCATACATAAAGATGTCATTTTTCCATTTATTCTTTCATTAATTTATTTATTTGGTTATCATATATTTCACTCAAATATTCATAGGAAGAGTGAGATAATGAATAATGTCTCTGGGAGTCCAAAACTCTAAATTAATTTGTAAGGTAAGGTGTATGACCGGTGATGCATACACATGTTAATTGTGATAATGGTTAATGCTACAGACGGCACTCTGAAGACAAACCCCTTCAGTGTGACCTTTAAATGTGCATAAAATACTGCTTACCTAGGGTATGTGGCTTTCTATAGGCATTGGAGGAGCGGGGTCTGTGATCATTTTTCTTAGAGGAAGTTATGTGGGTTTGGACCTTGACAAAGGAGGTGTGGAAATGCAAGGAGAGGGTCCAAAAGCTTTCACGACCACGCGAGTAGCCCAAGCACACACAGGGTAGGAACGATTCTTTCTGGGCTACACTATGTTAGATTAAACTGCGACCTCTCCATAAGCTGGTTTAGGGTCCCAACCCTCCGATTCTGACCTGGTTTGACGTTTCTGCAGAAGCCTTGGGTCAAGATCACATTATAGTTGAGTGAAGGCTTCACCAGACAGCGGCTGGTATTCCTATAGAAAAGGAGAGGTAGTAGGAAAGACAGATAAGTGATGAGAGGAGCAGAGTGGAGTGATATTTCTACAAGGCAAGGCATAGCAGAGAACCGCAGCTAGAGGCAACCCAGAAGTATTCTTCTCTACATTTTGCTAAGAAGCATAGACCTGACAATGCTTTAATTTTGGATTCCAAGCTCCCAGAACTGTGAGACAACAATTACCCCTTGCTTCATCCAATCAGCCTGTATTTTCTCAGGTCACAGGAATGGTGACCACATAGAGTCTAGTATATTATACCCGTGTCTTTCATTCTATTTGAAATGCAGTGATGTGGTTTTGTGTTCCTGGGTATTGGGAATCGAACTCAAGATCTTGTGCTTGCTGGACAGGTATTACACCACTGAGCTATGTCTTTGGCCCAAAATACATAAATATGTCTTTTGATTGCATTTTATGCTTCTGAGGAAAACAGTTGGAAAAAACTGTGTGGAAACTTCATAAATTATACCATATTTTATTGTAGTAATAAGAGGATCTTTAAATTCAGTCATATTTTTATAGTAGACTATTGATAGATACCTAAATCTGTTTTACGTAAAATATTTTAAAATATAGCCTTGAACCACATCAGGATGCTTTGCTCAGTGATGGGCTGAATATACAACGGTGGTCGCAAAAGGTTTTATTCCCAGTGTCATTGTAGCTATCTTCGAGGATGTACACATTCTCCATCATGCATGTACTAAAACGAAACAGCTCATAATAGCTACGTTCACTGCTGTAAGCAAAAATTTAAAAATAATAATAATAATGCCTATAGGAAGGGGACTGAGTGACAGGAAGTGTGATGAATGGAGAGCGGAGAGGGAATAAGAGTCCAGATTTGTTACAGTGCATACCTAGTCCTTAAGGTAAGTGGAAATTTCATGTTCTCTGCAAACACGTACCAATAAAATAAAATTTAAGACAGAACAAAATAAAACTGTGTAACAACACCGTTCTCATTAGATGCTTCCTATATATGTGTATCTGGTACAGGGTCTCACTCTGCAGCTCAGACTCACAGTGATCCTCCTGTTCTCAACCACCCCCACCCCACTGCTGGGGTTACAGGCATGCATTGCCATGCCCTGTCTTGGTGGCCTGCTCAGTGTGCCTGGGGGCGGGGCCAGCGTGGCATGCGGGTGCTACGGATGCAGCCCCATTCCCTGCGCTTGACCAAGCAGGTGCTTAGCCTGCTGAACTATTTCACCAATCTGTCGCCTTTGTTGAGTGTTGCATGACAGCATTGCCCCAAACACAGAATAATAGTAAGATAACAAGAGCGTATATGAGGTGTATATATCAGGTGTATCCAACGTATATACTTACAACCATCTTCCCAAAGTAAGAATAGAATGAAAACAAAAAGAATGGAAGGTATTATAGTGAAATAATAATAATAATAATAATAATAATAATAATAGTAATAATTATAGTTGTCCTCAGGTTTGTCATTTCCACTTAAGAATAAATCTAGAATGATTACTGAGTCTTGGGAATAAAAGACAGAGCAAAACTTCTCATCATTTTAGAAAAAAAAAAGTTCAGTCTGGCTTGTGCATGACCATGACTGCTAACTTAGTTGCTAAGGAAATGCAATGTTTTTCCACTACAACCTTGGTGATGCAGTGAAGATGCCATGGAAAAAATGTTTTGTGCTTTGCCTGTGTGTGTATTATAAATAGTAATACCTCTATTAGCATTAGTCTTCTAAGAAAAATAAAAGTAAAGCAAAGTTTTTGTACAGAGGTCAGAAGTACTGGAACACTGGGATTCTGATATTCTCAGAGCTGGGTTTCCACCACTTATGACAGAGAGATGTACAACACAGATAGGGTCTGCTCTGAAGTAGTGATCAGGAGACATGGATTCCTGTGTGAGCCCTCATGGGCATGCTGCTCTGACTCTTTCCCTGGGCAAATTCAGAAGTATCTTGGGGGCAGAATGCAATTCAACTAGAAGTAACATAAAGGCACCTTGCTTACTGTATGTATGTGTGGCATTTTCTGGTTTTATTTCTCTGTTTTTCCGCATTGTCTCTTGCTGTGTTCACGAAGCTTCAGAGAAGAATTTGGCTCTAAAACATGCAGTAATCTAAATGCAGTGCTGCTGATTTTGTAGCTGATTTCAGAACAAAGAAAGCAGGCTTTTGCAAATTTCCGGTGAGAGTGCCTTTACCCAGCTAGTTTAAAGAGCTTGACTTAAATAATAGGTTGCTATGATGTTAAAAAATAAATCAGAGTCAAAACAATTATAGTTATATGCTTAACTTAATATATAATCAAAGAATAGTTGGGCTTTAGAGGAAAAAGGGAGTGGATCTTCAAACTTACCTATGGACTTTACTGCATACATGATACACTACAAGCACCGGGAGGTAAAGCAATGCCTTAAATTTTCTTAGAAAGTCTGTGTCAGCTCCAGGATGGAACAAAGGCCCTCTGACTCTCCGGTGACGGTTCTTTCCATTATATCATGCAATGCTATGATGATCTGACAGAGATATTCGAGCACAGGCACAATGACTGTCAGTCAACCTGAACATAATCCACTAAGTTATGCTAATTCCCATAAAAACCAAGATGACACACAGCCGAAGGAATCCCCACTAGGATTCCATTCTTACAAATTTGCCCATTTATGGTAAATTCATCCTGCTCTTTGGAATCTTTTTGTTCTTTTTATGCTATTCCTATTGTCAGTAACCCACAAAAATCTAGGATGAGAGGGAAAAATGAAGGAGGAAAGGTGAAACTGAGATGGAGGTGAAGGTTTGTTTCTTCTTTCTTTCTTTCTTTCTTTCTTTCTTTCTTTCTTTCTTTTTTCTCAGACAGTCTTTCTCCAATGAGTCTTTCTATAATAGCCATGCAGGGAAGATACACGATGACATGCCTGGCATTCAGCAAGTCTCATAACCATTGGTGCTAATTGGAGAAAGGGTCTGTTCTTGAACAGGTCAGAGGAAAAGGAAATTTGCATGTAATACAATTCTGGTAACAAGCGCTTTTTGCAGTCTAAAGCAATTTAGCAAATGCAAGATTATCATGGACTCAATGAGGCTTTAAATGTAATCAAAACGTGGGGAAAAAATGCATTGTTTTGGATAGCCAATGAAGGTTACTATTAGCATTTCCAGGTTCAATTTGTTTAAAAAGCTTGAGATACTTGAAAAAGATAAAAACCTTTGTTTCATTAGGAAAACTGGTTCTTTCTCTTTCTTTTTGGATAATGAAGGTGATTCTGTGGGAGGAAGAGGCTGGAATGCCTGCCTCAATAAGTACTTTTGCTTTGTAATCTCAACGTCAAATTTAGGACCAGCCAGATAGCTCAGTGGATGAAAGTGCCTGTCTAGGCAGACGCAGGGGCCTGCAGACCCTGCTGAACGGGTATGCTGGGATGGCTACTGAGACCGGCATGCAGCCCCTGTAATCCCAGCTCTTGGAAGGCTGAAAACAGGAGAATCGCTGTGAATCCAATCTATTTCTTGCGACCCCGCAGACCCTATCCTAAATACATTAAAATAAACAAACAAACAAAAGGCCAAATTTAGAACAAACTGCGATAATTTGGGTAATCTCTTGCCAAAAATATTCTTCAGGGATTTCATCCTTTGCTCAGGAGAATAAGGGGTATGGAAGCTTTCATTTCTAAGCCACTCTTATTTCTCTAAGGAGTATTTTTTTTTTCTGAAATATAAGTTTCATCGTTTCCTGTTATGATTGGGCTGACTGGATTTTTTGCTGACTCTGGTTGACTACTGATTTTAAAATTCATTAGTAGTTGTGTGTAATATGTGAAGTTTCCATTCACTTTAAAAACTAGGCAGATGTACACAAAACATCTTGATCTTTCTGATACTCTCTTTCTTATCCCTATCCTTTCCCTCCTGTCTCTAGGTAAACTAGAAAGCCACACCTCTCCTCACTTTCATTATTATTACTATGATATTACTATGATATTTCATTATTATTATTTGTGGCTCTCATCTTTATGACATAGAGTGTTTACACTGATGGTGGAATGTGACCTATCTTCAACCCATTTACTTCATTTCTCTGTCCTGAGCACATGCCCCTTGGACTCATTCGCATTTGCAAAAGATCTTACTCTCGTCCCCCGCTTCCTTCAGTCAACCCTTTGCTTTGCTCCTTTGAAATCCAAAACAAACTTAAATACAAAATAAATAAAATTGAAAAGTCATCAGTGTGTCATTCCAGCCCTAGACTACAAATCGAGTCTGTCTCCCACGGCTATTCAATATTTGAATTTCATACCTGTTAGACGCCTTGTTGCCCTCGCTCATGCAAAGTGTTCTCCCATCACGCACTATCTTTTCTCTGCCTGGCATCCTGTTTCCTTTTATTAAGTGGTAATTTTTGGAAACCCCTTTTGATTGTCAGCTGTGGAACTTTCCATTACTCATTGTTTTATGTCTGCAGGAAGTATGAATTGCTTTATCAATGGATCTTATGGCAGGGGATTTAGGGTTCACATGAGTGAGAGGAGACCCCAGGTGAGCTCTTCGCATAGTGGGTGCTTAGTGAATGCATAAGAACAAATACATGCTTACACTTGTAGAAGTTCAGCTTCATACACAGAAAAAAATATGTAGGAGTAAGACAAATATCTCATGCTTCCCTGATGGGGATTAGGAGTTTTTTTTGCAATGAATGTTCTCAAGCTAAAAGCAAAAGGAAATGCAGCTTCCCAAGCATATAAGAGCCTCAACAATGGAGTCATAAAAAAAATGTAGCAACAACTTCTATCTGTCTTTGTCTTGAGTTTGATTCCACGTATACAGGAAAGTTATGGGCTGACTGGATACATTTGATACTCCTTTTTAAATAAAGTTCAAAGGTCCTTGTAATCAGCTTGCTTCTGACTTTTATATTGTTTCTTCACTCCAACATAGCTCTGATTGATCTGAGATGCTTCCCTAGAACAATCAGCTCCATCACACTTTTCTAATATATTGTTGTACCTTGGAGAAATGGTTGGTCCCAGGAGACTAACAAGGACAGAAAACACAGGCAGCTCCAGCATCCAAAAATCCTTAGTCCTAAGCAAGTAAATATAATTGTTTTTGTTTTAAGGTCTCCTCATAGTGGAAACATTTAGGCGTCCTCTATTTCAGGGAACAGGTAAATCATTTTTTTTATGGCATTACATCTTCTTTGAGGGGTGGTTCTGAGGATTAAATTCAGGACCTTGTGCTTGCCAAGCAGGCTATTATGCCACTGAGCCATTTCCCCTGCTTAAAAAAAATCACTTTATAAAATAAATGTTAACACCTGTGAAGGAGCTCAACAGTGGAAAGGCATTCTTTTGCTTATTCTAAGATGTCCAAGGCCAAGGTTGTTCCTTACTTTTTCTTTACCATCTTCCGAATATTGGCCTTTCATCCTGACCTGGTTGATTTATTATCTCAAGAAGGAAGTTCCAATACATGAAAAAATAGTCCACGTCACTAGCCATCCAGGAAAGGCAAATTAAAACAACATATGCCTTCTCACCCCAGAAAGAATGGCTATTTAAAGAAATCAACCAATAACAAGTGGTGGAGAGGCTGTGGGGATAGTGGAACCCTTCTCCACTGCAGCTGGGAATCCAGACTAGTAAGTCATTATGAAAATCAGTATGGTGTCTCCCTAAAAATCTAGGACTGGAAATTTAATTCAATCCAGCTACTCCCCTACTGGGAATCTTCCCAGATGAACTGAAAACATCATATCTTAGTGATGTTTGCTTACCTATGTTTATAGCACCACAGCTTGTAATAGTCAAAACTTGGAAGCAACCAGAATGTCCGTCACCTAAAGAATAGATGAAAAAGATGTGGTAATACATCTGTAATGGAGTATTATTCAGCTATAAATAATAATAAACTTGAAGCCTTCATACGTAAGTGGATGCAATTTGAAGATGTACTCATAAGCAAAATAAACCAGACTCACATGTATAAATATTGTATAGTCTACCTAGTATAACAACTCAAAAGAAGAAATAAAATGGAAAGGTATAACATAATTAAATGAAAAGTGAGAACTTAAGGATTAAACAAAAAGAAAGCAAGGAGAAAAGTTAGGAAACATGGCAGGGGTAAAACCATACATTTATGTACATAAAATGGTTAAGATGGGAGACACCCACGCAGGACCCCCTCCTGTCTCTTTCTCGGAAAAGAGCTCTCTTTCCCCTAGTAAATCTATCCTGCTCATTAAAAAAAAAAATGGTTAAGACAATGGTCTTAAGAATCTCCATCAGGTTTTTGAAACTAGCAGTTAATTGGTAGAATTCTCACCATGACCAACTATATATACTGATATATGTGAACTAGAAAGCCACACTGAGAACAGAAATGTGTAATGCTAAAACCATGCTTGGAATACCTATCATTCTGATCCTCTAAATCGTACTTCTTCTAATGTCATATCAACTATTACTATAATCTCTCTCAAGGAAATGTTTGTTTTTTAAAAAAGTTAATAAAAGAGAATAAAGAGACAAAGAAAAAAATCCATGATTGTCCCGCTACGATTTTGTATATGATCAGGTTTCTGAATTTCTGTATAAAAATGTGCAATTGTTTTTTTCCCATTCTATAGGAATTTATTAGAATATCAACATTGATGGAAAATACCAGTTCCATATTATGTCTAAGGTGTTTGATATTCAGAAAGATAGTGATGTTAAGCTCAAGTGCTTATGTTATAGGGTAATAATATCATTAAGCTTCTCTTCTGGAGGGTAAACAACTTAAGTTTGCAGGTCAAAGATTAGAGAAAAAGAAGGCCAACAAGACTAGCTAATATTTTGTCTCGAGCTTTTTAAGGTCATTGAGGACTCAGGAAATAAGAGAACTTGTACTGCAACATCTTATAACTCAGTGGTGTCCCAAATTATCTTCTATGGAGATTATGTGGCTACAGATGAAAGGGA
Source organism: Myocastor coypus (assembly GCA_004027025.1). Taxonomy (NCBI): domain Eukaryota; kingdom Metazoa; phylum Chordata; class Mammalia; order Rodentia; family Myocastoridae; genus Myocastor; species Myocastor coypus. The sequence continues at coordinate 6,708 of PVJA010003858.1, read as the reverse complement.
CTGACAATCTATAGTGTTCCTAAGGAGAGTCAGCTAGAGAGAAAACATTCTCTCAGGCTTTCACAGAGAGCAATTTGATCAAGCAATAGATGTGGCTCATCCAGATAGCTGACACTGACAAAATAACTACAAATTGCTGTACACAGCTTCAAGGTAAATGCTGAGGGGATTTGACTGACCTTGGAAGACATAAAAGTTACTTATCTTGTTATATAGGTCTTGCTTTATCTTGATCTTAACCATCCAGTCGAAAAGTCTAACCACAAGGTATAAAATATAAAGCCATAGTAATATGCTGAGCTGTTAAAGGCTCAAGTTAACAGCTTCTAACATCGCCGATTCTGCTGATAACCCAATAATATTATGGATCTTTGGACTATATATCCATCTACTTTCTCCTTGTTCAATGAGAAGAAAAATTTGTACTAACCATGTTTAGAAAAGATATAATGTCTGCATCTTGTAGTCTGAACAACTACTATGAAGACAACAATATGCAGTGCTAATTATTATAATTGCCCTACTAATGTATTTTGAAATTGTCTGATTGTTATTTCTTTCTCATTAAAATTAATAAAATTTAAAAACAGCAAAATGGATCCTATTCCACATTACCCTGGGGAAGAAAAAAAAAATAATGAAGCTCCCCTAAACATGGCTACTTGGCAAGGCAGAGAACTAGAATCATTTTCTTATGCTAAAAATAAAATGCATTTATTATATCTGGCTATATTAATAGGCGACAATACCGATATTCACTGGCACCTTCCAGAAGTGTATAATGACTCTTAACAGACAGGCACACAGAATGCTTTTTAGATCTGTTGTTTCTGTGATGGTCACTGTAGCAAAACAGGACATGGGAATCTGAACTATTTCAACACCAGCTAGCATGGGGCCTTACAGAAGGCAGGGCTATGATACATATATTTATATTAGCAAATTTTACAAACAGGAATGATACTGTTGAGTGTGATTATTTGGGCAGATATGATTTTAAAATTTTAAAAAAGAAGCTGAAATTAGTCATCAGGGTAGATGGCTTTCTGAATTGCTTGTACTAGTCTGACAGAAGTAAAAAGACAAATTTGCTTTGATAAAATTTTCCACAAATTCAATAAGCTCTCAGAGTATCCAAATGTTTTTGAGATAAATGTCAGAAGCCACTAATTAAGGTCTAATTAAGGAACCAGTAAAAATGTGTTCAGTCAATTAATTTTCATATATTTGAAAATTTCTGTCCACCGACTTTAAAGGGGAATTTCTGGAGATAATAACCAGAGGTAGAGAAAAGTTCATTTAATTTTTCCCTGTGCAAATAGGATGTCTTACTTCGCTTCTTCCCCTTTACTCTAGAAAGGAATATTTGTTTTTTTCTTCCTGCAGAGGCGAGACTTAAAGTAATTGTTCACAGCTTGAAAGAACCAGACCTTCACTACCTCTCAAGTTTTCCTTCCCCAGAGGTAGCCTCTTGCTTTAATAAACTGAAGCTTTAACCCTAATGATTTTTTAAAAATTTGGATCAAGGGTAAAGGGTAGAAGGGGAAAACTCAACAGACTATATTATTTCCTTGGTATAAGAAATTTAGCACTGTAATTATATAGTACACTAATGACATTTATTACAGTTCCCACCAACAAAATCATGCAAAAGAGATGACAGCGAATATCTCATAGCATTATACCACTTGGAGAAACATTTTGTGTTTCTCATTAAGAAAGTTTAAAATAATGCACATTTAAAATGAAGAACTGTGAGGCATTTTCAAATCAAAAGGTGAGGTCAGTGACCTCTCCTTTGAGCCTGAACTGGCTTTAGTGATTTAGATGTAGCTCACAGAATGCTACAGATGTGGTACAGGGTACACTTCAAGGTGGGAGCAGGAGAGATCCAGGAACCTCTTTCTCCTTCCTTTGGCATGCTCAGTGTGGGAGAGCCAGCTGCTTTGTAGGACTTGTGACCATCATGCCAGTGGTGCTGGGGAGACAGCTCAGTGGAATAAGTGCTTGCTGGTAAGTCCTGAGTTTGATCCTTGGTACAGCAAAACAGCAGCAACAACAAAAAGACATCCCCACCATCATGACAGTGGTGGTCACATGGGCACTCTGGCTAGCTCTGGTGGCTAGCAACATAGGGGAACCACCTGGGGATCGTAATAACTGCAGAACCAGCCAACAGATGCTGCCCAGGAGGGACCTTAGATAGGAACTGTGTGGCTAATTCCTTTCTGAATTCCTGACCAGTATTTCATGAATTCATTCAAATGCATATTTCAAGTTACTGGATAGGGAGTGCTTTGTATCATAACAATATCACTACGAATTTTGGTCATTAAAATCAGTTTTACAAGAAGGACACATAGTAAAACAGGTTTGTCCAAAAGACATACTTTTCAATATACAGAAGGAACTTGGCAAGGGATTTAATTTAGTTTTTATTTTTATTTTATATCTTCAGGGCAGAGAAATCTGTGCCTGATTGCCTGATTCTTGGATGCACAGCTAAATCTCAGAGGAATATTTAATCTTCTAGTTCTAATCTGGTTATAAGAAAGAGTATTTTGTTTCTTTTCTGAGTATTTCCTGGGTGAGGTAAGTCATGGTCAAATATAAATATGAGCTTCTGTTAAAAGCTAGTACTTCAATTAAAGCAAATTTATGTACCTTTTGTGAAGTTTGTTTTATAGTAGTTTGATCAATTTAAATGTCTTGGAAAATGAGTAATAATATCTGGATACAAAATGTTCTGCAAATTGCAGTTCCATTGTTAAGAAAAAGATGAATACTTGCAGACAAAATATATATCTTCTCTCGCAGGCTTCGGTATAGAAATCTAAGAGTCATGCTTACATGTTCCATTCTATTCTAAACCACTTTTTTTGAAACTCTTCCGCTGCACATTTATTACTCAACAGAAATTAACAATGGCCACTAAATCCCATTCTTCACATTCTCTTCCCAGTGCATTGTGATGGTGGATTGAATGGTGGTGGCCCCCAAAGGTGCAAGTCATGTAATAATTTCTTGCACCTGTGAATGGTATCTTATTTAGGAAAAAGAATCTTGTAGACGTCATATGTCATATAAAGATCCCAGCAAGGACAAGCACTTTGGACTCTCTTGCTGGGCCCACATCCAGCCACACAGGTTCTCTTATAAGGCGTACATGGGCAAATAAGGCAGAAAAGAGCTCTGTCAGGAAACCAAAGTGCAAATTGGAGTACTGCGGACCCAGCTGAGGAGCTGTGAGCAACAGCCAGCAGCTAGGAGAGGCAAGGGCTAAACTTCCTGCGTCCCCTGCTAGCAGCTCACTGCATTTCAGATTCTTGACACTGTCTTGGTTACTCTTCTCTTGTTGGTGGGACAAACACCCGACACCCAATACGAAGGAAGAAAGGGTTTACTTAGCTCACAGTTACTGGAGGTTTCAGTCCATACTCAGATGGCTCCAAGGCAGAAAACCACATGGCAGAGAGCAGCTGTTCATGGTGGTGGCAAAGAGCAGAGAGCAAATTGGAGGAGTAGCAGCAGCAACATTTATGGAGAATGGCTGTCTCCCTTACATTGCATTCGGCTGTTTGCCCCAGGCTTCATGTAGCACTCACACCCATAATCCCAGCCTTGGATAATGAATTAATCTCAGACTCTAGAACTGCACCCCAGTGACTACATGAGGATTGGGGGGGTGGTGGAGTGCAACTACAAACAAACCATAGCAAGCACCCAAGACAGAGAAAATCAATTCCTGTAGCTCTATGTCACTAATTGTGAGGTAATTTGATGTGGTGAGCATGAAAAAATAATACAATTGCCTATGTATGGATTTTTGTTTCAGCCAGATTTACTGCCAAAGTGCTAAATTGTAGCCCCCTTTCCGTTACTCCTGAGCACCATCTGTGTAGTCACATGATTGCTCTTCCTAACACACATCTTATTCCTTTGGTTTAAAATTATCAGTGGTTCCTCATGACCTGAAAGACAAATTGAAAGTGCTCCACAGGCCATGCAAATGGCTCTACAATCTCCTGTCCATCCTTGCAAATTTAATCTCTTCTGTCACTTAGATATTCCACAAGCCAGTTCATGTGACAGCTAAAACCAACCATCACAGGAAGTGACTCCACAATGACCAAAAGATTTGCACGGTTTATACTGTGAATCTTGAACAAGTTGGACGAGAAAATCGCCTGAATGCTTTCATTCCCATTGGGATCACTGACGAGCTCACCAAGCACTCTCTATCCACTGCTTCCGCCATCAGCGTCAACTCCTTTCTATATTTCCCCCCCACAACTGGCTCTATTATGCCCTGGATTCTTGGAATTATCTTTTCTTCCAGTAAGTTTCCTGCTTACCAAAACTATAGCCTGTCTTACAGGTTAAAACCATAGAACCTAACTGCCTCACTTGGTAAATTTGTTTATTTTTCATTGTTAACAATATTAATAAATGAGAAGCAAATTTAAGGCAGGAAAGAAACTCATTGTTCAGAGGAGACTAAGGCTAATATTTATGGCATGGCTACTATTTTTATGACATTACTCAATGGCTTATATCACCAGAAAAAAAAAAATGCTTTATTCTGGGAGAAATTGAAAGCAAGCATTCATTTAAAAAATAATTTCAGAATTCTTTGTGAAAAGTTAAATGTCACAGAATGAAGATTATTCAAATTTACACAGAGAACTACTTAGAGGAGATCAACTAGATAAAAACTGTGATGTTTGTCATTTCTAATTCCAGTAATTAAGTGCTGCTCTCGTTCTACTTGAAAAGGCCTCTATGGGATTATATTAATGGCATAATGGAGAGTCAAAGAAAAAAAAAAAACAAAACTGTTATGAAAAAGAATGATATTGAAAAATTTATGAGCTGGAATCTTTAGACAAGGAAATCATGGGGATTACTGGAAGGGTATGTGTGCCTATGTCCAAGATGACGTACTATTACTTATATTTCTGAAATCTTTAATTGCATTCAGTACAGGCTCATTCTGAAGCTTGCTTCATCTTGAAGCAGCTCAAGCTGAATACTTTAGCTGAAGTTTTTCTATTATAATCTCACTACTTAATTTTCCTTCTATAAAAATGATTCTGATAATAAAATCTTTTTTTTCACTTATTTTTTCTTCAAGTAAGAAATGCTTGACTTCTATTGTATGTGAGCTACTTTTGAAGCAGTAATTGTGATCATCATAGTTAAAAGTTAATACATTAGCAGTTTTGAAGTGAGAAATATACCCTGACTAGAACAGGAGTTTCGTAAATGACAGGTATTATCTGCCTGTGGGGTACACATCACTATCTTCTGGTTATGCCTTTGCTGGCCCAAGCCGGCACTGTGACAGGAACTTCTAAGAATGAGAGGCAGAAGCTCTGAGAAGGCTCTCACAGACAGGCAGTTCAAAGGAATGCAACTGAGACCAGGGAAGTCCAGGAATTGTGAGACCCTCATCAAGGCGCTTGCTTCCTTAGGCCTCAGATTCCTTTTCTCTACAACAGAGATTATTGGGCCAGCCAAATAGCTCAGCAGATTGAAGGGCCTGCAAGCAGGCACAGGGGCTGGCGGTAGGATTCCTTGAGCCTGCCATGCCAACCCCACCTAAGGGCTTGCTGAGAGGGCAATTGGGACTGGGTATGGTGGCACATGCCTGTAAAGCCAGCTATTGGGAGGCTGTAAACAGGCGGATCACTATGAGTCAAATCTAGCAGGAAGTCTCTGAACACCTTGTAGACCCTTCCCTCCAAATAAATAAATAAACAAATAAATAGCAGAGATTATTATAGCTGATATGTGTGCTTCTCTCTCTGAGTTTCTGCAAAGAACAAAATAAAGTGTGGGCAAAACTGAAGTAATGAAAGTCAGTGCAAGTGGGTGGTTTATTACTGCTTGAACCATATGCTTTATTATATGATTAATAATAAACTAATAAATGGATATATGATTAATAATAATAAATAAATAATAGTAACTGAATGGAATGTGCTTCTCCCCAAATAATAAAGCCCATACATTTTTAAATATGGTAAGCTAGATAAAAACAAAAAACAATAATATAGTCAACTGCATTCAAAGGTGTACAACTTAGAAAATTATTATATGTAATTATTCTTTTTTTAAAGAATTTTTTATTTATTTATTTTTTTCTTGTTTCAGAACCTTTATTTGTTTATTTAGTCATTTTTATGGCCGGCTCAGCCTGCCCCGAGGGCAGGGCTGGCGCAGCATGTGGCGCTGGGGATTGAATCGCGGTTCCTGAAGCCGCCCAAGCTTTCCCAAGCAGGCGCTTTAGACCACTGAGCCATCCCACCGGGCCCCTATGTAATTATTCTTAAAGAAGATAAAACAGTACCCATTTGGTATGCGCTGGGTAATTCTTACTCTCTTTTTTAATAAAAACTACCTCTAGCAATATCGATAACGGCATGTTGTAAGATGCTTGCTTATTTAAAGTTCCCTGTGCAAGCTACCTTATGGCACGTGTCGCCAGAGGCGCTCGGTCCTACCAGGCAGCCCTCCCGCCAGGTGGCTGGGAGGCAGACACTATCCCACAACCCCTGTGATCCTTTGACTACCAATGTATCATTTTCCGTTCTTATTCTTTACCAAGTCTTAACCCAGAAGATAGAATCAACTCTTGTCAGTGTATACTTACCAAGACACCCTAATGCCTTAAAAAAAAAAAAAAAAAAAAAAAAAAAAAAAAAA